>CM060951.1:140888080-140933080 GCA_030765055.1 Mantis religiosa
ATCAGTGGCTGTTCACTCTGAAGCCTGCCATACGAAATTTTTACAAGAGTGAAGGCATAGAGAAGGCAAAGGATAGAAGAAAGTATTTGCATTATTACTATGAACTGCTTAACGATAGATACCAACAACAAAGGAGGCAACAAGGTGGAGAAACTGTGACGCATCACATCGAAGCAATAAAGAAGAAAATTTGTTCACTTCAGGAAGAACTCTGTAGGGGAACACTACAACGAGCGGGAGAGAACTCGCTACAGGGTGAAGAGAAAACCTCGCTCTATCACATTGCGTCTGAAAAGTGCCGCGGAACGCAGAAATATATCTCTGCTTTGGAATCCACATCTGGAGAACTACTGACCACAACACGAGATATTTTAGCAGAGGCCTACAATTTCTTTTCTTCCAAATTTGGGAAAACGGAAGTCGATGTTGCAGCACAGCAAAATGTTTACAAGAACATTGTGGAACAACTATCACCAGAAGATAATGAGGCATTAAATGCGGAAATAACCTTGACAGAACTATGGACGGCACTCAAATCAGCCAGCATGACATCGGCACCGGGAGTAGATGGCCACGGCTACTGGTTTTACAAAGAGAACTGGGAGACTGTAAAAGACACACTGCTTGGAGTAATTTTAGAGTTGCAACGGAACGAGAGTGAAATGTCTGGTTTCAACGAAGGAATTATTGTTTTAATACCCAAACATTCAGCGGCAAGAACATTCACCGAATATCGTCCTATTACACTACTTAATGCCGATTTTAAGTTGTTCAGCAAGATAATTGCCAATCGTGTGCGGGCAGTTCTGTAAAATGTCATTGGACCGGGACAGACATGCGGTATTCCAGAAAGGAGAATTACGCACATTCTCATGACACTCCGGGATACTATTATTGCTTGGGAGCAGGACCCAGACTTAACTGCGGCAATTTTAGCCCTGGATTTCACAAGCGCATTTGACAAGGTTCATCATGGCTATCTTTGGGGAGTTTTAAGACAATTTGGATTTTCTGTGGACTTTCAAAGCCTCATTAAACGCATCTATGACAAGGCGCATTCGAGAATTCAAATAAATGGATTTTACACGCAACCAGTACCGATCCTGCAATCTATACGGCAGGGATGTCCATTATCGATGCTTCTTTACACCTTGTGTATAGAATCGCTGATTCGAGGTATGACGAATATCCTTGCACAGAGAGCCCATCTTTCGAGTGGTGAGAGAATTTTCGCTTATGCTGATGATGTCACCCTGATACTTACTCATTCGGGGGACTTTAATGCTGTTACACCATTGTTAAACGAATACCAAAGGGCATCCGGAGCACAAATCAACTTTGACAAATCGCAGCTACTAACATTGAATGATTGGACAATGGAAGATGCTCTGTTTACCCGCAGTAGGGCGTTAAAAGTCTTAGGGCTGACCTTCACCTCAAAGCTGGAAGACCTAATTGAGAGGAATTGGACGCGAATTGTTAATACCTGCATTTACCTCATGCAGTCCCAGTTAACACGAAACTTAAATCTAGTTCAAAAAATTTGGCATGTGAACACGTTTGTTTTAGCCAAAATATGGTACGCAGCGCAGGTAATACCGATGCACCAAAAATACTCTCAGCGTTTGGAACGGGCAATCGGTTATTATATTTGGAGGAATCAGTTCTACAAAGTAGCCCGAACTCAGTTACGCCGGAAAATAACTGAAGGAGGCTGGAATCTAACAGATGTGTACGTGAAGTGCAGAGCGCTGTTACTGCGTTCTGTTTTGGGCGCACTCAATGGACAGGGAAGTCGTCAGGACATGGACTTTTGTCATTACCTGACGTCCTCAGATACGACCCCACCTTCTGCATTTCGACAGGTAGTAAAGGACTATCAACATCTATTGCCATTGATTACAACGGAGTCAGGATGCCTTACGACCAAACAATTGTACATCGAGTTGTTAAAAGAGTATTTGACTGTGCCAGCAATTGTTGCAAAATATCCAAATACAACATATGATCGCATATGGAAAATTTTTCAAAAAACTTACGTTCCTCTTGATTGGAAAGTGTCCGTGTACTTCTTTGTGAATGAACTAATCCCAACAGAATTAAAGAAATGTAAACATAATTTAGCAACAGTCCCATGGTGTAAACGTTGTGGAAAAGTGGACACGCAGATACACAGAATTACCACCTGCAAAAACATATCTGAGATCTGGAAATGGACTAAACATAAAATCGGCGTGCTGGTTGGAAGCAGGGCGGAATATACGACAGTGTCGATAATTCTATCCTGGAACATTAAGAAAGGCAACACTGCACGGACACAAATGTGGTTGATAATGGCTTTCTACCATTATTGCCTGAGTGCAGATTATCTTAATTTATTTGCATTCAAAAGTGGCTCAGAGCAGAGCGATACAAAATGCGTAGATATCATGAGGTATGGACCGGTTTAAATGAGCAACTAGATCTCACTTGCTAACCTTTGCACGGGTGCGCACACCGATTCTTTCTAAAATGTTGCAACAAAATGTAATCACACATGAATAAATAAAGTAAAACCAGCCCACCCACTCTACCTTTCCCCTTTGTGATCCTGATTGTTTATAAAAAAAAAATAAAAAAAAATAAAAAAAAATAAAAAAAAAGTAAAAAAAAAAAAATAAAAAATAAAAACAAATCTGAAAAAAATTCCATGCAGTAGTATTAATATTGCTAAACTAATTGCACAGAGCACTGCTGCCAAAATAGAAGTGTAAGGACGGTAAATCTCTGCATCATAACACATTACATACTTCTAAAGATTAAAACCCTTATGTTCATGGCGTTTCTCATGAGACACGTTGGTTTAGGAAGTTCTTTTAAAATGTTTTGTGTATACATTAAATAAAATGTCTCTTCCTGAGGAAGAATTCCTACACGTTTGTAAATCGAAAAGCTACTTGTCTGAAGTTTAACGGACGTGTTCACAACACAAATAAAGCCAAATACAAATATATATTAACTTGATATATGTATACAGTATTTCAGCTCGAGTATGAAACATAACTTAATATACACACAATCACTTTAATAAAAAGGTTATACAGAACTACTCTGAACAATACTGAACATTAATCCGTCCCTTACCAAACAGTGAGCTTGTATTTTCATATTATAGTGTACGTTTATAATTGTAAGAGTTGTAATGAAGGAGATTGTGCTTTACAAACTTTCAAATGAATACAAATATCTCAAATCCTATCTCTCTCACTTTAATTCGTTGGTGGTCAAGCACCATTTGATGAACTTTGGCGATGTTTTTGACGGTAGTTGCAGTTTTTGAACCTCCGGAACGTTCATCGTCTCCCAAGTTCTTACGGCTACGTTTGAATTCAGCTACCCAAAATTTCACTGTGATAAATGATGGTGGAGAGTCCCCATACACAGAATCCCACTCACATTTGATTTGCGTCGGCGTATTGCTTTTCAAAATCAAGTATTTGTTGACAGCTCGATACTCGATTTTGTCCATCTTCATAAAAACTTTTACATAACTGAGCATCCAAATTGGCTGAAACTTTGTTGAGTAACTGTCAACAGATTAACAGCGAAATTTACTAGCTTTTATTTACGAGGGTTGCCATTTTCATGTGGAGGTCGGAAACTTTTCAAACTACCCTCATAATATAATCACAAGGATGGTAGTAAATGTTATACTGTATTATATAGTTTACAGGTTAGTTTAAAACTAATATTTACAAAACTCTATATTTTTCTGTCACTGCGTGCTTATTTTCTTTGAATATTCTGTATATGCTATCCTCTTACCACTCAAAAGTTTCTGAACAAACTGTTTTTTCTGCAATTAACAAATGTACAATGTCAAACAAAGCCACTGTCACATTGTATTGGTAGAAATCCATGGAAACATAATTGAAATTTTCTGTGCTACCTTTTGTTTATCAATTATTGTATTTTGAATATTTTAGCCTATTTTACCCTCATAGGAACACATATCCTAAAGTTGTATTGGATGTCGTAGTATGTTTGTGGTTATCTAGATGGCGTTCACAGGCATTCTCTAAATAGGTATTGGCTGTAAACAGCACTTTAGTGCTTCATATGTATGCAAATGTACACATTGTTATTGTGCAGTTCAAAAGTCTGAAATGGGTAAAAGAAGGGAGCTTTTAGCAGAAAAACGTGCTGCAACAGTAAGGTTATCTAAAGTAGGCCACGCCATGCATCAAATTGCCACACAAGAACAGGCTTCCTGGGAAAGTATCCATTGTACTGTAAAGAGGTATGTAACTACAAATAGAAATAAGGATCGTTATCAAAATGTGAGGCCTAGGTTGACCTCAAAAAGTGAGGATAATTATTTAATAGAGACCAGCAAACGTGAAAGTTTCAAAACAGAACCCATGCTGAACCAGTTAGGAATGAATTTGCTAGTGTTCCTACAGTGAAGAGACGAATTCAGCATGCACATCTGAAAGGTTGTATTGTTGCAAAACATTACAGTGAGCCAACCGATATGTAAGCTGGACTGTTGATCAGTGTAAAGAGCTGTTATTTACTGATGCAACAAAGTTTGAGCTATTTGGTTGAAAACGCCGCCAGACTCTCCGACGTCTAAAGGTGAATGCATGGCACCTCAGTGCATATCACCTACATTCAGGTATGGAAGTGGTTCTGTGCTGGTATGGGATTGTTCTGGTGGCAATGTGAAAGGCAATATTGTGAAAATAGAAGGAATTATAAAGAAGGAGCTTTATCATAACATTCTCCAACGTCATGCCAAACCACCAGGAGTGTGGTTAATTGGTAAGCTTTTCAATATGTAGGAGGACATCTTTACTCTGTAGAAGATAAGATGAATGATTGGGAGTGAGATAAGACTTGAAGATCACGGTTTGGCCCCTCAAAGTCCTGACTGCAATCCCATGGAACTTATTTGGGAACATCCGGACAGATAGGTCCGAATGCAACAACCTATTAATGTAAATGTATTGTGGAGTCATTTGCAAATCTTATGGAGTGATATTTCTGAAGGTACACTGATGCACTTAATATACAGGATGTCCGGATTTTACAAAGCTCTAATTAAAGCAAGGGCAGGTTACTTGAAGAAAACAAAATCTAACATCTATTGCTGGTTTTCATTAAATACACTCTTGTGACTACATATTATGTCTCTTTTATTCAACATTTTTTCAATAAATTATAAAAATGTAGTGTGTTCAAAATATTTTGTTTTGTAGTGTATACGGGTATGTGTGAAAATAAAAGCGCAGAAATTGTATGTGTGTACATGCATGAGAATTTCCACTCGCTCTTGTACATTCTAACATTACATATCTCCTTAGAGGTACCATAGGAATAGGGAAACAGGTAAGCTTAAACGATAATTAAATCTTTGAAGAGCTGGTCGTCGTGTACGACTTTGAAATGCATGGCCAGGATATAAGAAAACGAATAGTAGCTTCCTATTTGAAAAAAGTACAAGCATGAAGAAACTCAACCCATTAACAATGAATATAACCAATATGGCTAACTACAGAAAAAAAATCATTTAATATAGATATGTTTCAGTAATATATACATTTTAGTAATATTTTTAAATTCAGCAACGTAAGTCAAACGTACGATGCATGAAAAGGATGAAATGGTATCAAATGAAGTTACGGTGTATATAGCATAAGAGTTTCTGGACATTTATCTCTTACGATAAGGGAAAATTTCTTAACTCCAGATAGCTCTCTTACACAGTTTCGAATTCATAACATCCTCAATCTGAGGCAAACACGCTATCAATATGTTGAAGAGAACTTCACAGGTTGTTTTTAGAAAACTCAAGATACGTATTTCATTTGCAATGAAAATTAATTAAAATTAATTCAATGAAAATAGTTAAAGCCATTTTTTATAAAATCTGGAAGTTCTAAAAGTGTTCCGTGCATTTTTTTTTGAAATGGATTATTTTTTTGAAAATATTCAAGTGGAAAATGCTAAACTTAAATAGCAAGATTAGTGTTAAGACGAATTTTTCTTTATCACTTATATTATTCATCGCCACACACACAAACATATATACATATAACTGTACTTTTCAGACGGGGCGTATCACTTAATGTTCTTTAGTGGTTTATGGTCGAGTCCACTTGTTAATTTGGAGAAAAAGGAGTGTCAGGTTAGTTATCTGGCATTTAACCCACTAGCTTTATCAGCAATCTGCGTGTTAAAGCAGAGATCTTACCCCAACCAATAATTCGCATGATGTCACTCGCGCACATCTGAGCAAGGTCATGCGCCACTTCTAAAACATATATCTGTACGCTTTTTATAAAATGCTTTTTTTCAGGGGGTTTCAAAACAGGTATGTCCGATGAAATATAGGTATCCAATTTTGTTTAAAATATTTTTCTCTACTGAAAGCAAGAGAGAAAGCATAACTGCACTTTTGCAAGCTGGATAAGTTTATTAGAAACTACATTATTTCCTACATAGATTTATGAAATATATATATTTAGTTTCCATGTTAGAGAATTGCAAATTAGTAGAACTTTTTGTATTTAAAGTAGGTTTTCAGCTCAAATGAATGCCATTTTATATTCTTTCTCTTTCAGTGTTGCACAATGTTTCTAGAATTTGACCGAATGTTATTGCAAATTAAGCCACTGAAGCAATAATTGCTGCCTCAAACATGCCATTTTATTTGTTTTAGTGGTTGTCAGCTGTTTTGTCCCTTTTAATTTGAACGCGATATTTTTGAAGCTGTAATTAAATGAAGGCTGAAACCAGTTGGTGTTGATTTGTTCAGAATCAAATGTGTTGTTTCTAGCGTAATTGAAGTCGCACGTGCAGTAAATCCTATAATTGGGAACGAATACAAGTCATTATTGGGACCCTCCCATAGCAGCCAAATCACTTATTTTCTAATTCATTTACCACTTTTTGAGAGAGTGAACACTGTCCCATTTGAATAGAGAAACAAATCCACAGCTATGCCCACCACAGAGAAAGTGATACAGTTGTGCAAAAGAAACCCAAAATCAAAGCACATGTTTTAAAACAGTTAAGATAGAGTACACGATGTTCCATTGTTAAAAATGTTTTCATCATAATAATTTATTCATTCTGTAGTTGCTGGATACAGGATGTTAAGAGTAAGTTTAATGCAGAGATTTTTAATTCAAAACTCCCCAAATCTGCTTACTGACGGATGTTACATTTCAGATTTCCTTAGCTTTCTTCCTTCCAAGTTCTGGAAATATTGCAGATATTACATGTATTTTAATGTAAAGCAAGTATCGGAATTCTAGAGTAATTAATAAAATGATTAAAACCCCTTAGCTTTCTGTTTGTTCCACAATCAGTATATAAAACAAAGTTTCCACAGTGTTCATACAAAACAGATACATCTCACGTCAGTACATAATCAACAAAATGGGATGAAATGGAAGAATTACACCGATATTAAAATTTACTTTTGCTTGTCCCCCTTAAACAAATGAATGCAAACTTAGCACTTCAGAAAAGTACAAAGTGCTTCAGATTTCAAACTAATAACAACAAATATTGTAGAAATAGCAATTGCTACTGCAAAGCATTTATTTCCAGTAAATGGCGTGTTTTTACTAGACTGCGTTTCCGGTGCAGGAAGTATATATATAATTTCCAATGAAGAGGACTTCACAGACTTTTCACTTATCTATAAACATTAGTTTATCTATAAACATCGTTGAAACATCGTTACAGAAAATTTGGTGTGACTCGGTAGAAATTTCTTGAATGTGTTCTTTTTGTATTCTTGGTAAAAGATGTACTTAAGTTCCAAGTATGCTATTCATCTTGATTTTTATGTTGTTTATACAAAGAGAGGGAGAGAATCTTAGTCCAAAATGTTTTTTTAACTTAGAAAATTTCGAAAATTGTGACCAACCGACCGAGGTGCTGGCTGGCTGTATAAAGCCAGTAGGTTTCTGCTGCGTGCCACCCTTTAAGGGTTTTACCGCAGGTAGGTTTTTCTTTTAGGGATTCTGTAGGGTGTTTTTGGGGGTTTTGAGGTTACAAGTTTTATGTACCTTCAGGTTGTGGGAAAAGATTGTGAGATATCGATGTAGAATATTCGGGTGAAATGCTTCCTTTCCTAAACAGGTAAGTGGCAGAGTAAATGAAGACAACGGTCGCTGTTATTTAATGCCAGATGATGATCATGTATTAACAAATAAGGAAACACAGTATACAGGAAACAAAAGTCATATGGTTTATTTACAGTGCGTGCGCATGACATTTGTTATGTTTGAAGCTTCGTTGATCTGGCAGGCATGCTTAGGGGTTCCATCAAACTACAATACTAAAAGGTCTTGTAAGTAGGCGAAGTGGATATTAAATAACCAATAGCACTCAAACACCCTTAAAATTCGCACTCACATACCGAGAAATGCTCTTCCATAAAGAGGAATTTCTCGAAATTAGGCGGGAAATTTTTACTAGACCTCACAGCAAAATTAGGTATTGTCCAAAGTTTCGATGGTAATTTATAATTATTTTTATATTTTACTTGCTCTTTGAGGCCGGTTACCTGGTCTCGGCCGTCTCCGTGAAGTCTCAGTGCGTTTTCAGAGGTTCTTCCTAAATATGGTGCCTCCTGGCTTCTGCCGCTTTCTACGAAGTTAGAGGAAGACTGGATTTATTTATTTATTTTTTATCTTACGTCCTCCAACGTTAATTCATAATGGACGATGAATGAAACGGGTGAAATGATGCTCAAATGTATCCGGGGTCTATGGATCTTAGAGTTACCCGACATTCGTCTTTCAGGATAAGGGAAAACCCCGGAAAAACTTTATCCAGGTAACTCGCCCTGACCGAGATTCGAACTCGGGATCTCTTGAACGTGAGGCAGACACGCTACCATCTTTGCTACCGAGGCGGGAGACCTTGGATATGATGACTTCTAGGTGTTGTATACGTCGGCTTGCTCAGAGACTTAGGAATATTAAGGAGCACGGGTTCGTTTGTGCGGGACTTGCTACAGGTGTCCATGGACAGGCTGGAAGCTCGAGTCACACGTCGGAGAATGTAATAGCAACCTGTTTATTTTCGGTTACACCAGATAAATAACAAAAAAGACACAGTCGGAGCTCAGTGTTCTCGGCTTGCAGCTGCTAAAGGAACGAAGGTATTTAACTAGTGGTTACGCTAATTTCTCTCTCTTTTGGTGGTGTTAGCTAGATTTTATTTTAAATTTCTAAACTTGCCCTCTTCGCGGGAACCCTATTGTGCCACCTATCGAAGTGGCACTTGGGTCCTATTTTATAGCAGTTTCAAAAAGTGTTCATCCGCAATATTTACAAACAATTTTAGGCGCAATAATAATGATTGTGTGCAGCGCAGATTTCACTGAGGGTTTCTTTAGTTTTCAACGCTGCTAAGAAAGCCAAGAACATATTTACATATATGCATACATAAAAAGTAATAGCAGCTATGTCCTACAAATGTAATGAAGATTTTAATCATTTATTTTTTAATATTTTTGTGACTTCCTAGGTATGTAATAGAGTATATTTAATTAAGTTCATTATCACGATGTGTTAAATTATACCCAGTTATATACTCATGTTCAACCAGGTATCAGAAATTCCTCAGCCAAAATTTATCCATAATTCAGAACATTATCATTCTCGGTCGTTGTAGATTTTTCAATAATGCCTAACTGTTAGGGTGTGCGTAATTTAAACATAAGTATCATAATATTTCATTGAGAACAGTGCTGCTCTTTTATGTGAAAATTATGTAACCCTCATTCCAATAATTGCGTCTTATTCTTCAACGGATTCTCCTAATCTTTAGAGATTTTAAAGCCAATACCTTGGACTAATGCTTCTGTCTTGCAGCAGGGAATATATGAACTTGCTAACATATTTCTTGCTGGCATATTTCCATGGTAGCTCAATTTTAAGAGTAACCGGAGGGAGACCAGGAGATCTGTGGTTCAAATCTCAGCTATGGCACTGAACTTTTCAGGCTGACTTTAACCATTAAAACATCAGGCTACACACGGCTAGTGTGGAAGAATGATTAGTTTCCATTTCGTATCCAAGCTGGTAGATCGACTCAATATGACAATGGAGAAGAAGAAAATGAAATTCAGTTTTTGTTTATGAACCTCCTTAACTGTTATGCTTCTCAGCGTCTCATTCTGTATTGGGTGTGCAGAACAGCTTAGATTTCCTCAGAGGCCTCTTTGTTAGCTTTGATGTTCTAAAATAAACGACACGGGACCGCTGGGTTTCCTTCCAATAGAAGCAATGCTGAGAGATTTTGGGCTTCGAAAAGAATCCATCGCATTCCGCCTGGTTTGAACCCATATTCTCGGAAACCAGAGGCAGGTATATTACCGTAGAATATGGAGAACGGCAAGGAAATGGAATGTAGTAATTAAAGACACGGTAGAAAATTCAGGTATATACCAAATTTATTATATAGCATAGCATTTATCTAGCTTACCGAGGAAAACCGTAAATAAATCCTTTGGAAATATTGGTGTAGGTACTCCGGGAATTTTAGCCCGAGAAAAACAGTGTCATCTCTAAAAATAGGAATAAAGTGTTTTCAAAACCTGGAAGACTATTGGGTAAGTAAGCTGAAGCTTTGCTATCCGCATACGTACAACTTTCTAAATGGTTAATTCCAGGTAAGTAACATACATGAATTACAGATTTCAGTTAGTACTACAGTTTTTTTTTTAAATTTTTTTTTCGAGAATTGTTTTCCTTCTCTTTCTCTTTCATTTTAGTAGCAGGCAACTTAGTCGATATACCGTGACATTTTTGCGATATGGTGGTTAACATCTTGTTCCCCAAATTCAGGGGTTCAATTCCCCACTTGAAGCGGAAATTGTTGCTTAGCACGATGAACTCCAATCTTTCCTCTTGTGTAAAAGAGAACGCGAATGTGTGTGAATGTGAATTTAAATAGAGGCCAAAGTAAAAGCTCACTCTAATACAACTGTGAATGAGTTAACATCACTGAAATAAGCTATTTTTCTTAAATAAAGCACCTGTCGATTTGTTCTTAAATGTTAAAGGCAATTTCTAAATAAGGAAGACACATATTTACTACATTATTCGTTTCTTTCTATATTTTAACTTTCATATTTTACTCTCTCTCTCTCTCTCTCTCTCTCTCTCTCTCTCTCTCTCTCTCTCTCTCTCTCTCTCTCTCTCTCTCTCTCACACACACACACACACACACACAATGTCGATCTGGCAGTTGCTTAGGTGTTCGACCTACTGATCCCAAGGTGCTGGGTTCACACTAGATATAGGTGTGCTCAAAAATTACAGCCCCAGTAAATCTACTGACAGGTAATTCTCCTGTGGGATGAAACTTCAGCGAAACATCGGATCTTTCATAAATCTGTCAATTGGCAGCGTCGAACTAACACAATACTTATGTATTTACACACCCACGCTCATGCAAAGTAAGAAACGTTTCTCCAAGTTACTGGAGAGGAAGATTCATGTGGTTAACAATGGTGTGAATTTTTGATGTAATTTTTTCATTTTATTTTTCTGTTTATCCTTCTCGTATGGAGGACTTATATGTGAGCACCTGAAATCAGACTCCTGTTGAGGAGAGTAGTCAGGGTGCGTGATCAGCCTGAAGTCTGGCATGAGAATGAGGAAGCAGTTGATATGCATTGAGGATGAAAAGGATTACAATAAATGAGATGACGGAACATTTGGTGAAATGAATGTTGGAGGAAACCGCGGAAGCCGCAGAAAACCTGCCGACAGGCCACTTTGTCTACCCCAAATCTCACGTACGGTTTCCTGGGATCAGATCCAAGCCGGCCTATTGAGAGTTGAGCTGATATTTCCAGACTGTATTCTCGGTTGTGATAACTCTCTGCACAAACTAAACTTATAATGATTTTTAATAATTAATTTACTTTATTTAATAGAGTTAGTCTTTAAAGCATTGCTGCTGCCATATCTTAACTACCTATCAGCTTAAACTGTTCCGTTTACATTTAATTAATATTTATTTGTTTTTGCCTTGGCACTGTTGTATTTTGTCAACATGATACTATTTAGTTCAAATATTTTAGACCTTTCAAGTGGAAGTAGAGTACGCGCAAGATAAGTTGAGCGCTGGATTTACGGTGTGGTGCGGGCAGAAGGGAACAAGCGAGAGCTAACGCTCTTTTGTTTCCGTAGTGTGGTCAACCTTGAAAAACACAGTTCAGCAAAATAGCATTTCGATAAGCGAAGATATCACAACTAACGTTTTGCCCACGCCAGCTCAATTGCATTCAGATCACAGTTATACGGAGGTAGACGAATAATAATGAGTCCCCTTTCGAGAGCAATAACATCCACAAATGTTCATACCAACAACAATGATTTTCAAGTAAATGTTTATGTACATTATCACCACACTCATAACAAGGATAAACTGGCAATTCGAGCGCACCAAACGAGCCTTTATGAAGGAAGCTTTAACTACAAAGGGATAATGTTGTACAATAAACTTCCAAATTCATTTAAACAAGCTGCATCATTAAAACACTTTAAGAATAATGTAAAGAAATTTTTGCATGTACACTGTTTTTATAAGGTTAATGAATTTTTAGAACTATAACCATGTAAATGAACACTGGGAGGATAGTACATTCACAAACTTGTAATATTCAAATTATGACATTTCTATGCAAATACTACATCAAACCATAGAAGAACTGCTTATTGTGTATTTTGTATGTAATCAATTTGACTTGATGTATATACTGTATTTATACATTTTGACGTGTCTCATAACATGTATATGCTGCCAAGGACGAACTAAAGTTCTAATTCTAACATACAATTGTTGTAAACTGGTTAGCTAATTAACCTCGAAATTGATCAAAATATAATATGGCAGACATGATAAAGCTTAGCGTATTAGCCACTAGATTTCAGTGTATAGCGCATTTCAAATTTCAAAGTTGTCAACTATGTTTACTGAGTTAAACGAAACTTACTGAATGAGGACTGGGAATTCGGTCGCTCTTCTTATCGCGCGCATATAGTAATTGATTGATCCTATTTCGTGGTTGGTCTGGAAGAAGCTGATTGCTGAATCATACTGTCACCATGTGGCATTGTTGTGCTGCTGCCACAGGCCAGAACTAGGCGCTTGCCAAGTGAGCTGGGCGCTGGCCAGGCGAGGAAAAGAGACCGAGGCTCCGGAACGTTTTGTCCATTGTTGCGACCACGAAAGTTCTCGGAAGGTCTTCGACTTTCTAGAAATAATGTCTGGGGAGGTATAAATACCGGAAAGGTGTTAGAAGCGGCAGTTCTTTGTTGGTTATTCCGTCAGTCGACGATTGAAGTATACCGCAGTGATTTCCTTCATTTGTTTTTGTGCAGCAAAGCACCGAGTCAGCCTTGCAGACAGCTATTTGTCAATTTCACGTCGTTTTACTGCAGCAAAGGTTCTTCTAAATTTCTGCAAAACAGATTTCCGAAGCTACGTATCCCACGCAGTCACAATATCTATTCCCGTTCTTTCTCTTTGAATGTGTAGAGTATGTTTTGAGGCACAGTCAAACTTGTGATTAATTCACTCCTTGACTATGAATATATATATATACCATTTGTTTTAAGTTAAGAAAAGTAAATCAACATCTATATATGATTAAGGGAAGGGTTCTCTCAGCCCTTCTCTCGGTTTGAGTGTGTGTATGAGTGTGTGTGTGTGTGTGTGTGTGTGTGTGTGTGTGTGTGTGTGTGTGTGTGTGTGTGTGTGTGTGTGTGTGTGTACACTAAAATTACATTCCCTAGAAGTGATCATTCTAAATTCTAATAAAGACAGTACAAATTGTGTGCAGCGCTACCTTAATCGTTGCAGAAAACATTTTCTTTTATTGCCATATAACTTCATTGACATGCCAATACTCGTAAAACCACACTCACAAATGTCTGCTCCAGTCTACATTTCGATACGTGCCCAGAATGCGATGCAAGTAGAACTGCTCTCTCTCTCTCTCTCTCTCTCTCTCTCTCTCTCTCTCTCTCTCTCTCTCTCTCTCTCTCTCTCTCTCTCTCTCTCTCTCTCTCTCTCTCTCTCTCTCTCTCTCTCTCTCTCTCTCTCTCTCTCTCTGTTAAGTAGGTTTTGCTGCACTACGTTTAAACTGCTACATACTAACATTACAGCATTCTAGATAAACCTCGCTCCAAGCAGGAAGACTTCCATTAAATCCGCTATATTCTTTTTACATGCCATTAGACATTTTTCTTGCCTCGGGAAATCACATTACTGCTGCCAACAAGGGATATTTGTATAAAAGAGAAACGTTAGCATTTACAGCTTCTTTTCCCGCTTTATTTGGAAATAACCGTAAAGAAATTCAAGAAATGAGGCATTTAGTTTGCTGAGAGCCTTTACTGTCTTCAACGGTTTCAGACCTTAATTCGTCCTTTTCACGTTCAAATACTTTACTTTAGACAGCAATAAGGATTGTTGAAAATGTATAGAGATTATTAGGCAATTCTTTGGGAGGTGACTCAAATTTGAACCGGGAAATTAATCGCGGAACTTTGACCTTCTATAGTTAGACTTCCGACCTAGCATTGACTTTTTTAAATTAATTCAATTTATGAATCTTAGATAGACATAGATTTTACTTAAAGACTTTGTTATGGTAGATCATAAATGTAATTATGGGCAAATGGTGTTGAGTTTGTATGTTTTAGTCTGAAGACATTCCAGTTTAATCAATAAAACTGTGATGTATTTGATCGTGGATCTTCTTTTTTAGCATTGGCTTTATTACGTTATTGATGGGTTATCGAATTTACATAGCCACCTTCTTAGGCCTGTAATTTATCAATACAATTTAATCCAAAAGGGAAACTTCTTTGATCAAGGGTGAATAAAAATGATGAAAAAATGATCTTAGTGTACTACGAGTAAAGCACGTTATCTTTTGCTTTATTCAAGAAGAATAGGCTGATAAATGGCCTCAGCCATACTGTATGCCACTAATTCTATATCTATTCTTTTACTTAGTGCATACTGTGGTGTAAAAATGAAAGAAAGCTAAAATAAGGTACAAGAAAACGCTGTCGATCTTAGATTTGAATCCACAATATTCCGGATGTAAAAATTACGTACTGCTGCTGAACTATTTTCCAGAGCCTCAAATTCCTATGCTAACAATTATAGCCTACTGTTTTCTTCTACTAAGCACTTGAGACGAGTAGATACTCATAAAAGAGGACGTTGCCACAAGAACAGAGAAGGGCTATAGATTATCCTGTGTTCTTAGATACCCTAGTTATTTCCCTTTAGGCTTATGAGATGGAAGTGGTTCATTTATTCATACTTATATAAGTGACAAGTGTGGTACAGTAGAACGTTTTCTCATTTTGTTTCATTTCTTAATAATTTTTTCACGTTTATATCCTGGATTTGAACAGTGCAACTACATGCTGCATATGTTTCACAAGAACGAAACATTTGTGATTTACTCTGATCACTTTCATTTTAACCAAAACTAAATTTTATTGTATTAGAAGTTTAAGAAACAAAAGAACTTGTCCAACATTATCTATGGTTAAAGGATTAATAGATCATCTATCGTATTTCGCTTGATTTGAGACTCGTTGTGGTGGTTAAGGCTGACTTTTTGGTGAACGAAGCTTTGTCAGCTGTCAAATTGGGGGTTTAGGAAAGTGAACCATTCCTAACTGTTTAACAAAAGCTTTCCTCCACAAATTATATCAAATTTCCCATGTGACTATAAGACTGGTAATAACAATGAATGTATTACCATGGAATACAAATAACGTGACGATAAGCACTTTACAGATATTTCAAAATCACGTGAGATTATCGTCACGTCATTTGCGTTCATCATTAATAGCAAGCTGCGAATCACTCAGTCACTCACACACACGCACGCACGCACACACGCACGCACATACACACAGACTCACACACACATCACACACGTGCACCACATATACTCACACACATATTACACACACACACACACACACACACACACACACACACACACACACACACACACACACACACACACACACACACACACACACACATCTGATGCTTAGGCTACATATAACTAAGCTCACAGTTAAAGGAGATTGACGTATAATTCACGTGTAGTGGAAATTCCAAACCACTGAAGTGTTAATTTATTTATGCCAATTTTGGTCGAAACCGTTGCAATCATACAGAAACGTCTAAGAACCCAGCCACCACATATAGACTCTGACATTTATATGCTATATCGTTAATCTTGCTATCCTCTAATTCCGTGATCACAGTCACCTTAAAAAAAGGGAGGGTTATAAGGTAAAAACAAAATTAAATAAATGATAATAGGAAGTCTATGGCCCAACACGCCTACAGTGCCCTCAGGGAGCGTCGCCTTGCCACTTCAATGACACAATTATGAAGCAAATCTAATCAGCCACAGCAAGCTCATCCTTGTCTGTTATGTCTATAATTTGCAACTGGCGGAATTCTTACCAAATTTCCCATGGCATGATAACCGTAAACAAAATAACGACTGCTGGAGAAAAAGCAGAAAAATTCATATATCTGTTTTAAAACGAAAATGCTAGCGAGGATTTCATGACTTTACCTGCCTGAAAATGACGAGTAAAGCACTGAAGTTTTAAAAACAATAATTACTACTATTTATTAAAATTAATGTATAGGATCTTTGAATTAATGTATTAATACTTAATACTATTATAAAACAGGAAAGGTAGGTATGAAGATAATAATAATAATAATAATAATAATAATAATAATAATAATAATAATAATAATAATAATAATAATAATAATAATAATAATAATAATAATAATAATAATAATAATAATAATAATAATAATAATAATAATAATAATAATAATAATAATAATAATAATAATAATAATAATAATAATAATAATAATAATAATAATAATAATAATAATAATAATAATAATAATAATAATAATAATAATAATAATAATAATAATAATAATAATAATAATAATAATAATAATAATAATAATAATAATAATAATAATAATAATAATAATAATAATAATAATAATAATAATAATAGTAATAATAATAGTAATAATAATAATAATAATAATAATAATAATAATAATAATAATAATAATAATAATAATAATAATAATAATAATAATAATAATAATAATAATAATAATAATAATAATAATAATAATAATAATAATAATAATAATAATAATAATAATAATAATAATAATATACACCAACTGTGTAAATTGTATGATTGAAAATAAACTAAACTATATAGCAACTGAACTAAATTCAGATGACTTTGCGCTCCCCTGCCGATTCACAAAAGGAATGTTCCAGAAACCGAAATCTCTCGAATCAAAAGATTGGGACATTGTAAAAGTCAAATGTCTTAGATCCGCTGAAATCGAACGGTCTGGAACACCAGCGTGGGACAACAAAGAGGTTAGTTTCAGCTCATGACGTCCATGACGTCAGCACCGTCCTGGAATGTTCCCCTTTTAGCCACTTCTATGTCCAACAATAAAAACAATGAAATGGGGTAGCTTAGTCCCTTGCAGTGAGCATTCGTTACCACTATGACAATGTTGTTCCATGTTCGTTTTTGTTCTTGTTTGAAGAATCTCAAGAAAAAATTTTGAAAAATATGTATATATTTTTGAAGCAGGTTTTACAAAAGCGCAATATTAATTTTGTTGAATTCTCAACTGAGATAAAGTTCATAGCAAGTGAAGAGGACTTCTCGATCTATGGTACCACATAAGCATATGGACAATAACAGTTACAATACGCACTCATAAACGTAAAACAGAGAAAACTCACCTGTCTCATCCCTGCTATTTTACTTTCTACATTTTGCTCTCCTAACTGTAGCATTGATCTTATAGCATGAGGTCACTGTAATAGTAAATTGTCACTTGTAAATTATATGTTTTTAACTGTCTAATCAGTTTTAAAACTATAGGGCTACTTGCAGGTCATACGTTATAAGTTTAGTGCATCTCAGCAGCATTTGCCACTTCTAAGGACTAAAGAAAATCTGTACAAGTATAGCTGTCAGCTTAAAACTCTTAATGCTACTGCCCATGTCGTTATAGATTGTATGGTGATTTGGGAAAACGTGTGTCACAAGTCCGTTGTTACACCTGCGACATGCGTTATGGTTTATCTGGCTAATCCTCACTCCATGCGTATCAAGACCATTTCAATCCGGTCAAACAGCTCCCCTAAGACAGGTTAATACCAATTGATAGGTCGTCGCAGTCACACTACACGCTGTGAAATTAAACAAAAGCATTAGAAAACAGCAAAAGCAAGGAGCCGTAATCTATGTCTCATGCAATAATTGCAATAAAATATTATATAAACAAAGATTTCAATTTACTTTTTATTTTTCAGATACTGAAAAGCACTGATCCGTGCTATTAAAACATCCTCAAACATAATCGTGATTTATCCTCCACAGTCAGTGTTCAGCTGCACTTTTGGCGTTAAAATGCGGAAGGGTGACGCGAACTATTATCAGTTATTGTAATTATTTAATTAGCTAAATTTTCAGTAAGAGAGCACTTGTTTATGCACACTGCTGACTATAAATTAAGCGAAATATATTTATTTAATACTCCTGTTACAGTTCACTGTACAGTTCACATCTTAAGTTCACTGTATTCTCACCTGTAACATTGAGCTGTTTTGCTGCTTCCAGGTGCAAACTTTGTGTTCACCACAAAGAAAGTTGTATAAGACTTTAGCAGGCATTTTAACGTCTCACATCAATCATACCATAAGGTTTATGTTCAAAACTTAAAACGTTCTAAAGGAGAAAAGCTATAATGAAATATATATTCTGGTATACCTTTTGCAATGTAGATTGATATTTAGTACACCAGTTATCTAAACAGGTAATTCTTAGCATTCATTTGTTATTTCCGTTTATCACCCTTCAAACTTTGCCTTAATAACTTCACGTTATTTTACTACATTTGTTGATACCTTAATATGTGTTCATATTCTGTTACAGTCTTGTTTTTAGAGCAATATTTTTCAATCAACTATGGCTTCTTAACAGTAATACGATGTCCAAAGTCTTGAGAGAGTATCTATTGTAGAATATCTATTCACGGAATACAACTACTAAATTTATAAAAATAGCTACAGATTGTGACTGTTGCCAGGGGCCATCAATGCCTCTATAATTGACTCAAACCCTACTCCATTTTTCACGAGCCCATTCTAAACTCTTCTGTTCTCTTCTCTTCTCTTTTGTTCCATTAACTAACATGGTCATATCGGCGGCCGTTCTCCTTTGGAACATATCGAAGGTGTTAACTCGTATTTGTTGGGTTTTAATCATTAGATCACACACATTCGCACCCTCATTCATACTTCCAGACTCTGGAGAAAATGAGGAATTCTTTTGGTCGGAGAAAAATTCCCAGCCCCACCACCGGGAATCGAACCCGGGACCCCTAACACGGTAGGCAGGTGCTCCACCGTCTGACCCACGGGGTCAGCCGAGAGAGTTCTTTGTGTGTACATAGGGCTACCGCTTTGAGTTCCGATTTGGACATAGCTTAACCAAATTTGACATAATGCTTTTGGTTGTGTCTCTACTTTAGCGTCCTTCTAGTGTTTGGGTAATCTGACTCGGGTAATTTGGTTTATGAAACTGTTGTCAAACTTAAAGTAGCATTGTGGAAACGTAGAGTCAGACTCAAAACTTCAATGCTATAGCCGGGATTTGAACCATGGATCTTCTGGTTTCCGTCCAGCCGCACTACCATTGTGCTACTATGGCCAACGTGCCGATATGACATTAAATTCTCCAACTGACTCGTATTTTCCCGGTAAACCACTTAGGAGTTCTCTTAAACACATGTGACAACTACCTTAATGGCGACTTGCATATTGTAAGTACTTTAAGGCCCGGGCTTCATATAGTAAACCACTATTAGGTCAATTAATGGAAATTAATTCTTCTTTCACACGGTCTGACTCTACGTTTCCACAATTTAGCCTACACACGGCCAGTGTGAAATAATAATTAGTTTCCATTAAGTAGCATTGTTAACATATTTCTTAACATATGATTCTGAATTTTTTGAGAGTGTGCAAACAATAAAAAGAGGAAGATATGAAACATTCACAGTAAGAAACATAAAAGCATTTCTTGTAATGAACTGCAAAGTCGATTTTGCCTAAACTTTATGTGCATTTAAATAAAATCGTGAGGATGAGTATAAATGTCACTCTCTTTTTATTATTTGTTGTGCTATTTATGTAGCTGTTTGTTGGCACTTCTTAAACCAAAACTTTATTGTCCTTTACCGAAGGGACCACACATTGTTAGTAATTACTCCAGTATTTCAGTTCTATTCTAATCTAGCTATGCTCTGAAGTAGGGTGTATATTATTACTTGCCACACCAGCCTTACTATTTTCAATTGCCTGCCGTTAACTTTTCTTTTTAATATAGGACAAGTAATGAACCCATCGATTCCTAAAAACAGAAAAAGAATGTAGTTTACAGGCAATATAGAGATAATTATTTGCGTTACATTTCGTATGGTGAAAATATATGCCCATTCTCTAGTTGATCCCGTCTTGATAGTGTGGTGGTAGCGTGTCTGCCTCACGTTCAAGAGGTCCCGAGTTCGAATCTCGGTGAGGGTGAGTTACCTGGATAAGGTTTGTTCCGGGGTTTTCCCTTATCATGAAAGACGAATGTTGGGTAACTCTAAGCATCATTTCACCCATTCCATTCATCGTACGATATGACTTAACGTTGAAGGACGTAAATAAGAAAAAAATCTCTAGTTGTAAAGAATTGCTGAAAATAATCATAGTTTTAAAAACCGCTACTGAAATTTACAAAACTGCTCTCTCTCTGTTGACACAGTCAGCCGCGAGTTAGTGGGCTGTCCAATGACATTGAAGGCATTATGAAGCAGAATATAAATTAGCGAACGTTCTCATTTCAAAGTAAGAGTACAACGATATGATGGTCACGAACAACTTCTTTCCTACATAAGGTATGTTGATAGGCATGTAGCCTCAACTAATTTAATTTTTTTGCAAAGAGCTATTCAAGCGAGCAACCGGAGAAAATAAAATTTCACCACTAATGAATACGAGGTCCGTAATAAATTAACATAGAGGTTTGTTTTGTGTTTGTACGGTTGGTGTGCTGCTATGACAGTTTGAGTGAAAGGATTCGTGGGTAAAATACTCAAAGTATCTTACGAAACGATCATTGTCCCACTCCCCACGAAGTCATTTGTTAAATGAAATCTGTAATGATATTGACCCCTATCCTGGGTTTAACTTTCTCTGTAAAGAAGTGGTACCAGAGCACACTACTCATCTATTACAGAAGGTAAAGGTTAACTTGAATATCTTAACTTAAAGAAAGGGTACTTTAACTTCTTACTATTGAAGGGATGTAAGTACACGGATTTATTTGTAGATGGTAAATGGGTATCTAAGTTGGCATAACTTACGACATTTTAGCACACTTGAATAAATTAAACAGAATAAAATGGGAAGCTGAGGTAAAAATATCCTGGTATGGATAATATTCAATAATTTATTAATAAGTTGAATTTGTGCATACAGGCCATAAAACACGGATGGTATCAAGCTCTCTGCTGACGATAATAAGGCACTGATTGAATTATTTAAATTCTCTTTGGTATTTTGTAGAAACATTTCAAAGGAATGTTACACAGTATTTTGAATTTTGTTTGGGTTCGTGATGATTATGAACTCGAGTGCGAATAATTGGTACTACCAGATTTGAAGGCACACAGCTATTGAAATTCAAATTTTTGAAGGGCTTTTGGAAACATTTTGATAGTCAATAAGCAGTGGATATCCGGCTATCTACCAGAGAGCAGTACATTTCCTAACATTTTGAACTACAATTATATGCTGACTGAAATTAGCATTTCAAACATTTATACCCCATTACACAAATATAAATATTTGTAACAAAAGACTCTTTTATCTTAAGAAAATTGTATTAATTCTTCTTTCTAATGAAGATCTATTGCACAAGCAGATTGCTTGTATCTTCAGTCCATAAATAATCTTCGTTGTCAAGGATTCCGGTTACTATGTTATTATGTTTTTTCCAGTATTACCAAACTCTGAAAACGAAACAAACCTAAAAACATAATCAACAGCTGGTATTTCAAAATTAATTACGCGATGTTCATTTTTTTAAATAAATATATTTTCCCAGACCATTAAATCTATCGACCACTTAATTGTTGTAATAATTTAAATTCAGTATTTATTTCGTGGTTAAATGACCAAAAATGATCTGCAACGGCCAATTTATCAGTTTGTTTATACTTAATGTTACGAAAATGTTCTTTCGTTCTAGTTCCCAAATTACGTTTCGTCTTTCCAATATAAACCTGATCACAATCCAAACAATTAAATTAATAAATACCAGAGTTTTTATTATTAGGAATTTTATCTTTTTTAGAAAAATGTAGTAAACTTTAATAGTATATTTATTTTGAGGAACTAAATTTATACCAACTTCTTTTAAAAACGTTGAAAATGTTTATTGAACTGATAAATCAGCCGTAGCAGATAAGTTTTGGTCTTTTAACCATGAAATAAATCCTGAAGTTAAATTATTAAAACAATTAAATAGTCCGATAGATTTAATGGTTTGGGAAAGTATATTTATTTTAAAAAATAAGCATCACGTAATGAATTTTGAAATACTAGCAGCTGATTCTGTTTTTAGGTTTGTTTCGTTTTCAGATTTTGGTAATACTGAAAAAAAATATAATAACATGGTAACCGGAATCCTTGACAACGGAGTTTATTTATGGACTGAAGATACAAGTAATCGGCATGTGAAGTCTATCTTCATAAGAAAGAAGAATTAACGCAATATTAGTAAGATAAGTGAAGTCTTTTGTTACAAATATTTATATTTGTGTAATATTTATTGCTTCACTGTAGATAGCTCCATTTCCTATGTAATTTATACTGAAATTCATGGATGGAGAAATGAACCTTGTTTTTGCCAAAGATTCGCCATCTGTTGCGGCCAAGCAGGTCCGAAAATCACTTTGAGGTTATGCTTAACATTCATATTAGAAATGCGCATCTTCTACAGCAAATTAAATGTAATAAATTGTTAATAAAATACATAGACACACCGCTGTTTTATAATGATGATGATAGTAATGATGATTTCATGGCGACATAATATTTTTAAGAACAACAGGTGACCCATTTCCCCGTCTTACACCTAAGCAGATATTCCTTCAAGCATTAAAAGAGTTGCTGACGGAACGGAGCAGTGGCGTGAGGATTTGGTTCTGCTCTGAATGATAAGAGGCAGATTCCAGGGTTAAACTGGTCCATGTAGTCCGCTCACACCACTGCCGTTCGCTTAACTGGAATTTCTCCGTTGCGTTCTGCAACTGTTTCAATGCACAAGGGGATATCTGTTACGCGAAGGACCGGACACTTGAGTCGCCAAGATCTTTGGGTTGTTCCGTGAGTAAAATAAAGCTTGCAGAACACTATTCAGTACCATATACGCCATATTTCACTTATTTCATAATATAAGTTCTTTAATTATCGAATATTTAGTACAATTTGTTGATTTATAGGATTTAGATATACCAATTTTCTTGAATTGTGCCCTCTACATGAACAGCTATATTCATAGTATTTTTTAAAAAATGAGGTGTTCTGCATAGACCACGTCCAAGCGCTAAGCTTAGATTTTTACACCGCTAGGAAATAACATCCCTCTTGATGGTTACAGAAGGTTCAGTTTCCCATAAAAGCAGGATGTGCGCTCTGAATGTCAATAAAGGGACAATACTCATTCGGTATGAAACGGCCAAAGCAATTCGCTCTTATCAGCCATTACTGCTCCCGGCTTCTATTCTCGACAAATATATTATGGAGTATTGCATGTCGATTTGCAGTTTTAGTTGGATTCTTGCTTTGGAAGCATTTTGCCTTTGTCAAGTAGCAAAGCTTCTATGAGAATAGCAATTGGTATGCTGCGTTAGATCCAAGCGATGTTCATGGTCAGACTGCCAGCCAGCAAATGTCCTCTTTGTATTTTGTTTACTTCAGTTACGAAACCCAAGATAATCCCCAAATAAAATAGGAATAAATTCGCTGCAACTATATTACATTTAGAGTTAATTTACATGGCTAACACTTAACAATAGGTATGTGAAGAATATGAAGAAAATTAACACATCAAGTTTCAGAGCTCCGTTTTCAAAATATACTAGGCATTGATATTAAGTTAAACCGCTGAAGCAAAATCGTAGTGCTATGACATTGTAGCCCAATTACGAACTTTATCTCAACCATTTCGAGCAACCCATAGAGTATCGATTGACTGCCGAGAACTAAAAAACGTTTATTTATGACATAATAGCACTTAATACATTTTAACGAACACTACAAGCCCTGCAGTACACCAGAGGCGTTTTCATTAATATATGACTGAGTGTATTTATTTAGGCATATGTGTAGAGTCCTCCCTTTCAGTAACCTGGGTCCAATACACCAATCGACTTTGATAATGCACGGAGCAAAAAAGTAAAACAAAACAAAAAAGAAGAACAAAAAACATCGCTATAAGCCGTCATTGAACGAAAAAGAGATCAACCCATTCAAATATAGCATCTGCAGTACAAATAGCTCACGAAGGGACCACTAAATCGTATGAAGATGTTTGTATGTTCTACATTGCTCAGATAAAATGAATATACTCAACACCAACATAAGTTACAATGACATAAAAGTACAATGAAAATAAAGTTCCACTTGAAGTCGAAGTACTCCTTCTCCTTCCACATCTCTACCTGCCAGTAGAATCCAACAAGCTCTTAAATTCACCTCAGTAAAGAAATATTCTTTCTCACATGGAAATATGCAGAGTATGCGGATTATCTATTTGTCTCTTCCCAGCACAATTTATATTTATGTCGAAATTATAAGGATGCTGATTGATAATTCTCCTAGAGTTATCACAAAGATCAAAATGTTGGCTGCATTTACTTCTTTTAAAATGAGTTAAAAAGTGTGATAAATATTCAAACATGTGATATTTGACCAACAAAATGTATAGCTCGAACTTTCTCTTAGTAAACAACTTAGTTAAAGATTATTATTATAAAAAAATTTCCTAGTAGTGACTGTTTCCGTGTAGTATTTTTAAATATTTACGGAGATAAAGCAAGCCCGTTATATTTTAAAACATAAAGTGCATATAAAGGCATGGCAGCCATAATCGCTTTATCTTATTAAAATCTCTTATCTCACTTAATGCGCAATGAAAGATGTACTGTTATCTAAATTAAATACATTACGTGGGATTTTGTCCACAGTTACATAGTGCATGAACAGCATAGGAAAAGTAATGACTTCGTATTACTGATTCTCATATTTTACACCTTTAGTTAATATAGTAATAAAGTAATATCATGAGCTACTTAGTACGTATACCAGAATTATGAACTGCCAAGTTAAATTATAACAAATATGACATCAATAAGGAAAGTTAGGTATAAAGGAAAAATAATTAGTGATAAGCCAGAGTAGCTAGGGCAATAAGACAATTTGATGAAATCAGTCAACGAGAACTCATTAACTTAAGAACCAGGACACCATTTCCTTCAAAAGTAAGAATTTTACATATTTCCTATAAAAGTTCTGAATATTAGACGCGGAAACCATACTTAGAATTCTGCGAGTCATAGATTAAAAACTGTTTTCCAAATATGAATGATAATTTTAGATCTGGTAATGTATGAATATAATTTTGGTAAGGTGGTAATCAAGTAGACGGTTCAAGAGGTCCCAAGTTCGAATCTCGGTCGGGGTGAGTTACCTAGATAAGGGTTTTCCGGGGTTTTCCCTTATCCTTCAAGACGAATGTCGGGTAACTCTAAGCTCCATGGACCCTGGACTCATTGAGCATCATTTCACCCAATTCATTCACCATCCGATATAACTTAACGTTGCGGCGGACGTAAATTTAAAAAAAAAATCAAGTAGACGGAACTTATGTTAGTAAAAGTGCTTGTGTTTCTATGGTTTGCTTTTTTTTGGCTTATTACAGTTTCACAGGCGTGATCAATTGCTAGAATTTCGTAGAGCCTACAGAACGCGCTCGGGTTATACTTAATCTGTGATGGGCGCAAGAAGACCTCTCGCTTAAAATTTCAGGCAACTGAGAGTAACAAGCACTTCTCATTGTTATAATAGAACAGTTATTTTAAGCGGTAAAATTTATACACGAGTTGTTAGACAGCATAACATTCATTTGCTACAGTTTTCCGTGCTAATATGTATTTAAAATTCAGTTTAATTCAATATTCTGAAGTCTATATCCTATATGAAGCTCGCTCCATATAGCCCATTAGCCTCAATTAACGCCACACACCCATACCTAGCTTGAAAAATCCTTTAGTTCGCCATTGCAATAGCCGGCAATAGAATTAAGCAAAGATAAAGATACTGGACATGGTATCAAAAGCTTTGAACAGTAAGACTTTGTCAGTGCATCGCAACCTGTGGCTAGTAAAATTTTTACTGGGAAACCCGGCATCTTTTGTGTGAATATATCACGCGACACACAAATAAGTCTTAACATGTTTGCCCATCTCAAAACGCGGTATCAAATACAAAGGAAAATATCGTCAAAGTTGCAGCCTTCTAATATTTCACTTCAAAATAATCACACTGTGCAATCGCACGCAATAAACCGGAGCAGTAACAGCATGTGACCGTGCGTTTAGGTGCGATATGAATTTAATTACCAGTCCAGCACAAATCGCAAGTTCATTGTAATGCCGTCATTAAAGTCAAATTTCAAGGAAACTTTGTTTGCTACAGTCTTTCAAGATGGCTTATGATAATTCATTATTCAATTCTGTTTCTCTTTTGCGAAGATACCATATGAAACACGTTGAACATTAAATTCTTTCTATCCACTCGAAAATAGAAACACTTTATAGTACCAGACACAGCGGCAAGGGTATGTAAGTTCTGCACACAAAGTATAAAACTTGTCCACTCTAGCAGTAGATGCAATTGGACTGATATGCCTCAGTAGGTAATCTCAGGTAGGTAGATACATGTATCACAACTTAAGATACATCTTTGCATCATTGACAGCGGAAATCATAATTATGCGTTAATTTAAAGTAATATTCTTCTTCACTTCAGGGGAGGGCATTTCTACCTGTTCCGCCTTGGCATTCCATCAAGTATTTACGTCTTTTTCTAGGGCGTCCTACATCTCTTCTTTCACGAGGATTATATCTTCTTATTAAAACCGGTTCCCGTAGGAGAGGGGATGCGTCCCCTTCAGCTGCTGTGGTACGGGCCCTGCGGACCCTTAGCACTCGTGGTACCTCTGACGTTACTAGAGGAACCTCGGGCCGAACTGCTGAGCCCCTCCCTTCGGGGACCTGTTCGGATTGGGTTGGACACGAGGGGGCAATGTATTCCCGATACCCACGGGGAATTGGGTACCTCCGGCTAGCCTACGGCCGCCGGAGCGGGTAGAGGGTTGCCTCATAATTCCCGGGTACTAGCCTGCAGAGCTAGTAGAAGGTGTGCTAGATCACCAGGCGGCTCCACCGAGGTCATATCGGTAGTCTTCCCTGCGGGGTTGATGCGCGTAAGTGGTGTATTCCCTTCCACCCGTCTTGACGTTGTAGTCGATGGGGGGAGGGGGGCTTTTTAGACTCAAGGTATTGCCCCATGGAAATACCCCCGGTGTTGTCCATCGCTCCCGGGTAGAAGGAGGCCCAGGTCCTTGGTCCTACGGGTCCAGGACTAATGGGAGTACATCCTCTGCACCTAAATATTAAAACCGGCACCCTTTCCTCCTCTATTCTATTCACATGTTCCTTCCAGTTCTGTATATTTTCTTCTATTTTGTCCTGTAATTTATACATGCCTTGTTCCTCTCGTACAGTTTCATTTCTTATTAAATCTCTTCCAGAACATTCTTTAACTCTTCTTAAGGACCTCGTTTCTAGTGCCTGTATCTTACTTTTATCTATTTCTTTTAATATCGAGGACTCGCTTATTAAAGTAATCTCAAAACCAAAATAATTTCATTTAAAATTTCATTTTAAAATAAAACATTTAAAAATACCAATGTAATATTAATTGTAAATATTTACGAATATAACCTCCAAGTCTTCTATTATTTTGTTTTATAATTTTTTATATCCAGATTTATTGAATCCTATTTTGTTTTATATTCAGCTATTTTTTAAAAAAAACGTAAACGTTAAAGCTGTATTTCTGTTTAGACTAAAATTTTAGTTAAAATACTAATGCTCTAGTAGGGAATTAAACATTCATATTTATTTTTATGTTCAGAGGATACAATGAGTATTTATCTGCATCACCTTAAATTACTATTAAAATATCAAAATTTCAGTGAGTGCAAAAGCAGTATTTTGTGATATTATAGAAAAAAATATCAGTGGTGAAGAAAAGGAGAGCTGAATAAAACTATCTTCTACATATGAATTTTTCTGCTTAATTGTTCGACAATATTGAATCATTGAAATACGAGGGCTGTTCAATAAAGAATGATCATAATTTTTTACGGTTACAATTTTTCGCACTAAAATTCAATCGTATTATATTCTGTTAGCTTAATGTGCAGCAAATACGCCGTAGTATTTTCTTTGTTGGTACTCCTGGCTCCTGCCTGTGAGAACCAGGTAAGTTCAGACATCGCCTACCGCTGCAATGGAGGTAACAAGCGAGGAACAATATACGGCTTTAAAATTCTGCTTTCGTCTCAACAAATCTTAGGTTGAGGCCTATACAATGTTACAGAAGGCCCATAGAGAGTCTGCTCTTTCCTACAGCACAGCTCGAAGGTGGTTTAAAATGTTTAAAGACGGGAGACAGGCAATTTCAAAGGAAGGTGGACTCGGTGCTCCAGTTACTGCTCTCACGGAAGAAAACATCAACACTGCTTCTGCCATTGTGAGAGAGGATCGACGAATTACCTTAAGATCACTTTTTGAAATACTGAACATTTCATTGGGTGCCACCCACACGTGTGTGACAGAAACATTACACATGAGACGCGTTTGTGCGCGATGGTTTCCAAGACAGTTGATTCCCGAACAAAAGGACATTCACATACAGATCTGCATGCAGTTAAAGTTGATGTTAGTGGAAGATCCGGAATTTCTTTCAAACGTAGTCACTGCTGATGAAACTTGGCTACATCATTTTGATCCTGAGAGCAAACAGCAAAGCTCAGTGTGAAAATGTCCTTCATCACCAACCCCCAAAGAATCATAAGTGGATGCTTCTGCTGGGAATGTTATGGTCATCTCATTCTTTGATATTCATGGAATGGTTTATCAGCATGATGTACCTGCACACACATCAGTATCTATACTACAGGGATGTCCTGAAAACATTGCAAGTCCATATAAGGCGCAAAAGACCACATTTCCATGAAGCAGGCCGGATGCTGCACCACAATAATGCGCGGCCGCATATTGCCAATATTGTTGCTGAATATTTTGCAAAAATCAACTTGAAATGCATCCCTCACCATCCCTATAGTCTGGATTTAGCCCCTTGTGACATTTTTATATTCCCTAACTTGAATAAACGCCTCCGTGGGAGGCATATTCCATCATTAGAAGGAGTTGTGAAGGCTGCTGAAACGATTTTGAAGGATCTCTCAAAAAATTGTTTCCAGCTTGTCTTTGAAGACTGGCAGAAACGCTGCGACAAGTGCATCGCATTCAGGGGAGACTATTTTGAGGACCATCAAAAGTATGAGGATATCTATCAATTTATCTATCTATTTATCTGACTGTCTATCTACCTAAATACCGATTGATTGATTGATTCATATGTTTTTTCTCCTTATTGATATCAACTGCATTCCCCATTACACGGTAATATAGCATGCATTACAATACATAATTTCATTTTTAATTTACGGAATTACACCAGAACTTACTGCTGTAATCTCAGGTCATGTAAAAACTAAAGACTACCTATAGAGGTTCCACATTACTGATGATCCAAAATGTACATGCAGGAACCTCCGATAAACGGTTAACCATTTAATCTTTGAATGTGTGTGTGTGTGTTTTTTTTTTCCTTTATTCGTCCACATGTTCCATTACATTTGTAATATTACATGTTCTAGCATGCTTTGCTTCCAGATTGATTGTTCATATTAACTGAGGTATTGAAATTATTGTGTTTTCGATTGTGTTCACACAGTCACTATACCCTTTTGTGTGTGTGCGTGCGTGCATCCATGCGTGTGTGTGATGTATTTATTTATTTACTTAGTTCAAAACATCTTTCAAAATATCTTAGAACTATTACTTTTCTGATGCCAGTATTTTTTGGAATATACTTACAAGAAACGTAACTTATCCAAAGAATCGATTTTCTATTAATCGATTTCCTATTCCACTTGTTCATTGATAAAACTGAAGGACTAAGTTAGGTGTTGGAAAATCGAATATGTATTTTTATAACATGTACTTTAAGTATTTTTAAATATGTCCTCCTAGTTCATTTAAAGAAACCACATGCCTATTAAAGTAATAGAAGCGTGCGAGTCTATAAGGCATTACAGAGTAAGAGGAGCACTGTTACTGGTATTAATCAGAAATTGCATTGAAGTGCAAATCTGAAATAAATCTGGCTCTTAAACAACCATCACAGTAGTTACTTTTATTTTTCTCGAAGTACAACAGGGTGATATTTTTCTCTTTTTGCAATCCTTAGTTCATTATTTCTTTAGTAGGCGTTAAGCAGTGTTCAGGTATGTGTATTATTAATGCAGCTGACTGTACTAGACGTAATGGCCCCTGTAATGCTACGCCTTGGTAATCAGCTGAACATAATCATCATCATTGGACTGTTCGAGGTAGGTATTAAATTATGCTAATTTGGTGCAACCATTAGCCGCCACGCTGATAAAAATCATCCCGTCGCCCTACTGGGAACGTCATTAGTAGGCGTTATCTTCTCCGCCGTGACGTCACACAACGCAGTAGTAGCAACCTCTGGGAGGGCGTTATTTCCTTCACGACGACAATAGCTATCAGCACTGCTGTGATTGATGAAACTCCATTATAACATGGTAGCGCCTTTGAGTGTGCTCGACAGAACACTGTCACCACTGTTTGTTACCTTTCCATTCTACAAGGTAGAAAAACTGGCAATCTGTTCACTTCTTCAAAAAATTGAGTCTTACGTAAGTGTTTTATACAAGTTGAGTTTTTGAACATTCTTTGGAGCCCCTTTAAGACCAGCCATAAATAACAATTATTGTGATCGGCACCTTGAAGTCCTAGGCAAGCTAATGAATGACGCTATTTTAAATTCTGTCCTGCGCCGTGGCATAGTGAGCAAGGGCGTTGTGCTTTGGTTCTGTGCCATGGAACACACGCGGGATCAATCCCAACCCCGTGGGGTGCAGATTTTAAGTTCCGGGTATAGGAACGGTACCCACTCAGTATCGTGAGGAAACTGAAGAGCTACGCTAGGTGGTGAACCCAGGTCTAGAAAGCAAACTTTCCGGCTTGGGGTGCCGAGTTGTTCACCATGTATTTTCCTCCCCGTATCGGTTGACTGATCACCAATCTCTGCCTTGCGTAAATGGACGTTAGGCCGCCAATCAGGTTGGCAGGCTCAGGCGCTACGCCATGGGTACTACTACCTAGCTTTAACGTCAAGAATCTCCTATACTTATACTTTATTCTCACTTTTATTTATACATTGAAATTGAAATAAATGATATGTTGCACTCATCGGATTTTGTTTATTTAACTCTTGTACAATTTAATTCTTGCAAATGGCTTATTCTTCCATCTGTTTCATGTAGAACTAGGAAATTTTAGAAATTACTTTATTGCTTACTTTCTTGTAGGCACAACGGGAATAGAATAATCCATTAGGCGTAAGTGACTATTCTTTTAGGAACTGTACGATATATGATGTGTTTGAAACTGCATTCTCTTTGCATGGCCAGGAGGGGAGAAGAGACATAAAAATGGAAGTAAATTTAATAAAAGTATAAGTAACACAGCATTCAAATCAATAACAAGGAATATTTCCGGAAGGGTAAACTCTACAAAAACATATTCGACATTGTGTGATTTAATTAAATACACTTTTGTGTGTTAAGAGTTTGTCTAACTCTTGCGGTTTGACAGTCACACAAACACAGAATTAAGAGGACTTCAGAGGCTATATCCAGAAAAGTTAAGACATAATTTTACTTGTCATAAAATTGTATTGAACTTATTGTAATTTAATTCAAATAATTAAAGTAACATTTTAGAAAAAACACTTTTACAAAATTTTCAAGGTAAGAGAATTTGGAATGTTGGATTCTTTTTATCAGTCAGTGTATTGCATCCCTGTTCAAGGTCTGAAATTTCACACCCAGGCACTCATGCAATACACATACACACATGGTTTTCTTTAATTCAGGAACTTTCATTGTTTCCATCATCATAGTAAGTAATTATACTGATTACTTGACATTCTTATTCCTCAAATGTTAATGAAACTTACGCCAGTGAGTGCAAACACTCCCTCTACGAGTTAAAAGGAGGAAGATAAAGGTTAAAGGAATTCGAAAACCAAGATACAAGTACGCGATGCTTGTGAGGTTTCTGAAGCATTAATTTTATTTATGTGCACCTTGAGAGGTAGGAGATAGTGAAGTAAATATATACCTAAGTTTTCAATAATAAATCCACTTTTATCAGAAACACATAAAATACTCCCAAATTCTGAAACTTTATTTTTCAATTAACATAACAAAAATTTAAATGAAAACGGTAGCCCAAAACAAAATCTGTGATCTTCGTGAAGCTGATATCTGCTGTTTGATCGTCAAAGAGCAACCTTGCTATGAGAATCGCTGACATATGATTATGCTAATAGAGTAGGACTTTGTTACGCCTACGAACTAGGCAACTTCTTCGCCAGGACCAATGCACTTTAGTAACTTCTAAGGAGATGAAACTGGCATAAAAATGGTAACGTAATTTAGAGAAAGAGTGATATAAAGACAAAAAATTAAAACAAACACCCAGTAGCAGTAGAAGTAATGTGCACGAAACAAACATTTTTATTTGTGGCATTAAACAGGACTATCTCCCTCATTCTTAAAAGATCCTTGCAGATTCCTACTCCATATACTTCATGATAATATAAAGAGGTATTGGTAGAAATGTCTTTATTAGCTATTTTTTATGTATTATTGGAATAGCAGAATACGGCAGGCTTAACTGATACGAGTAATAAAATTTTGTAAGATCCTGCCTCTATGTGATGGCTCCGTAATTCCATTCCCTTTGCATGACAGGAGGGACAAAGTGAATATCGACTGCTGCATAGAAATACAAGCAGCTTAAAATGCAACGCATAGCAAGGAACATCTCATAAATTGTTAATTATACAAACTTTTGTATATTGTACTCGTAGGACTTTCTCGACTCTTGTACTCTCACGATCGCTTATTCCTCACCTTCACATTAATCAATATAAATATGTACAGAAACTAACTTATTACTAATTTTCGAGTAGGGACAATGGAGATATGGAGATGCACAAGGCTTAAAGCTCTATAGTCAAATGTTTTAAGAGCTGGTTAATAGGTGGTGACTTTGAAGTTCAATTCTCTTTTAATGGCCAAAAGTTAAAAAACGATTAACGACTTTCCACTTCAGAAAAGCATAAATATTAGAGAACTTAGCTAAATAGAAAAGAATACACCCGAAACGTTTCACTCCACCAAAAATATGTTTGACTTAAATTGTTAAAATTAACGAGGCATACATTTTTGTGCAGTAGGTTTTATCTATCTTTTATGACTTACGAGTTACGTAAAAGTCATCCGGAATGAGGATTTATGAGAGTATCCTCAGAGTTAAATGTGTAAAATTAATTTTTCGTAAAATATCGTAATTTAATCAAAATCACAAAACATAATTATACTGCAAAATAAACAAGAATTACCTTCATATTGTTAGAGCAGAAGCTTTAGGAAATTTGTTCAAGGAGATCGCTCCTTTCGTGCTAATACTCCCTCATTTATCATCGCCACATTTCTGTCAAGTATCAGGATCTTTGTAACACATGTCGAGGTGCCTTGCACCGTCAAGCAAATTTACGATTACTCTTCCTATTGACGTTATAAAAACCGTGAAATAGACAGTCCTCCATAGTCATTACGTGCACCTAAACAAACAGCAGGCTAAATTGTAACATTTTCTTAAAGTAGACCATTGTGAGATTAGTTTGAAGTTCCATTCTCTTTATACGGCCACAGGAAAAACGAATAATGACGTTTTCCTTGAAAACAGTATAAGTATTTGAAAATTAACAAAATATGTCATGTCCATCGTCATTGATTTTGAGCTTACAAAGAAACTCATTGCATATTACAGTGTGCTTTAGCCAGTTCTTTATTTTCTGTGAAGTAAGATTTATCATCCTGATGATTTACCACTTACACGAAAGTATTTCATAATGAACAGCAGCTCATCGGATGCTCTCACAAAATTTAAAATATACATTTTCAGACCGAAATATGAAACATAGAGTAACGTAACACTTGGCTTAATAGCGCAAAGTGGCCTGAGCCCCCAACCTGATTGCCGGCCTCACGCCCACATACACAAGGCAGTTAGGCGATCATCCAGCTGATACGGGGAGGACATGTGGTCAGCATCTTGGCAGCCCCAGGCAGATAGATGGCTTTCTAGACCAGGGTTAGCTACCTAGCGTACCTCCTTAGATTTCTCATGATGCTAAGTGGGCACCGGTCCTGAACCCAGAACTTAAAATCTGAAACTCCCGGGAAGATCAATCCTGAGCACATTCCGGACGCAGGGAACCAAGGCACAACGCTCCGGCCGACTACGCCACGATGCAGGACCTGTAACTTACAGTACTTATACAAAATCGTTAAACCCTTTATTGTAAAACAAAAAATAATCACAATATTCCCATGAAGGTGTACTTTGAAATACGGGATTTTTGTCAAAATATCATCCTGGAAAACTTAACTGCCAAGTTTTGTATTTAACCGATTATTTGTCTGAGTAATGCGTTCACGAAATCACATGCACACACATACACACACAGAGAGAGGGGGAGAGAGAGAGAGAGAGAGAGAGAGAGAGAGAGAGAGAGAGAGAGAGAGAGAGAGAGAGAGAGAGAGAGAGAGAGAGAGATGCCGTTTTCTAAAACTCCCTTAATTATTAATTTTATTTAGGGGACTCAGAAATGCATTTCTTTGAAAAATGGATGTCGATTTTTCTAAATGATTTGTGTTCCCATAGAAACCTTGCTTTACATAGAAAAAGAATCAAATGCATTACTTATTAAATAAATAATAGCTTAACTTAACATATTAAGAGTGACAATAGGATACCCTAAGGCAGTTTGCAGAAAATACACTTGACTTCAATGAAGAGGCAGTCTTATATTTAAAATTCATCTACCGTTACTATATAGTATAAAAGGGGATTCTGAAAATGCCTACGTAGCCATTTTCACAGGACGACTTTTCCAATTTCTGGGACTGTTTGGCTAACAGAAGGTCCAAAAGTCTTAACATAACTAAGGTCTAATGCAAATCCTTCAACTATAAATTGGATGCTCAGATATTATCCTTTAATTAGGCAGAAGTCACATTAATAAACATATATATTTCACTCAAAAGTCGTATTTATTTTATAGAAGACATTGATTAAAACACTTAAAATTTCGAAATGATTTGGAGACGTTCTTGAAAATATTTCTTATAGTTTAACGTCCTTTGACGAATAGGTCATATCGGACGATGAATAAATGCTCAAATGAGGCCAGATTCTATAGGGCTTAAGAGTATGGGACAGTCATATTCAAGATGAGCAGATTAAAAAGAAGCTTATTCAGATAACTCATCATGAACGAATTTCGTACTCGCAACCTCTTGAATGTGAGGTGGACACGCTATCCCCACAACATAGAGGCACACAAAATATTTTCTAGTCCTTTAAAATTTGTCTGACTTTTTAGAAATGTACTATCCATCTAAAATTTTATGTTTAGTTTAACGGAAAGAGAGACGAATGCATTTCTTGGACCATCTCAGTAGCGAATATTGCTACAGTGTAATATTTCCTCTATTTACGTTTGAAAGCGGTAAACTAAAAAAATGTATTCATTCCTTAGAAAATAAATTATATAACATTCTTTATCCGACTATAATATTATGATCCATTTTACTCTGCAGTTTGAAAATAAAAATAAAACTATTTTTACAAGTTTAACGCTTGAGATAAAACAGACAACTTTAATGGCACAATATTCACTTCCCTGAAGCAAGAGATACGAATTTGAAGATGTTAAGCTTGCTTCTGGCGAGTTTCTTGATGATAAAACAAGAGCGTCTATCTGGGCGAGATAATTAAAGACAAGGACGGATCTCTTGTTTAAGTTAATGGCCGACCATTCTTACATCTTTGTTACATTACACCAATTTGAATAAATTCTAAAACTCTTCCGTCATTTACTTTTAAATTATTCCTTCCTCTTGCCGAGTTGCTTCCTTATGACGTCATACTGAGGTGCTTCCTTCTTTTGTTTTCAGCTTCTCTTCTTCTCCCTGACTCGCTCTCACCCACCCTCCATTCCTCGTTCTCTCACCTTTGTCCGCTTTTTACACTGTTAGCCCCTTGCCAACACGATGGTTTCTCTCTTCGCTTTTTCTTCTTTGAAGTAAGCGGTTCCTTGTTCAACTAGTACCCCAAGATTGCTTCTTGTTCTTTACTTTGAAAAGTACTCAAGACACTTTCCTTTGGACAGCACCTACCTAACAACTTCTACCTCACCTTTCCATCCACTACTATCTACCCTAAATACCTACGTGCGGGTTCGTACACCATTAGGCCTGCACAAGTTTACTGAAAAGTAAAGTCCCATCACTTAATACATTTTTCGTTTTCATAGCTGTATATTCTAATTACAGCACCCGTTGTAAAGAATCGATTGCCTCTTGTTTCACAGCGGTTTGCATTCTGGCTTTATAGATTATGGTGTCAATTCTCAGCTTGGCTTGCATTGCTTCAACTAGAACTTATTAAAACCACTATTTGTCTATTGGCATATTTATACCATTTTTATTTACTTATTTGGTGCCAAGATGATAATACATTTATTCCCTGGTTGCCTGGAACTTGATTTTATGATTTACAACCATTTCATATTAATCATAAGTACAGTATTACAACAAATAATTAGATATTTGTTCCAAATATTGAAATTCCTAATGTGTGCATAATAGATATTTTAGAACGATTTCCTTCAGTTTTTTCAACAAACCAAAACGATTTATTGTTATTCTATACAAAAACTCTTCTGATTACTTAACTGATTACTTGCAGCTTTTTATAGCATATTCCTTTATTGCTACTACATTTCTAGTGCGCTTCATTTTCCTAAAATGGGAAGCAGTTCTTATTCAATTCTCAGTTCCTTAGCACTCAAATAAAACATGACTTGCATCCTCTCATGGCTCAGGGTGGGACACATTTCCCGCTCAACTCACTTCCTATTCAGTTCCTATGGTTATCCAAACTCCAAGTGCCAAATAAGTATCCGTTCTCTATTCAAATTATTGAGATAAATGTAGTGTTAGAAGCATGTCAATCTTTAACCTAATAATTATATTTTATATATGTTTAAAGCGATACAAAGTAAATTAGTATATTAAATTGATTCTTAGAACTATCGCGGCATTCTATGTATGATGCTAGCTTTCTCCTCCTTTTCCCCTCCAACTGCGAATGCTGGTACAGTCGGACATCACCGCGATACTGCGCTGAAAAATCTCCTTAGCCGAGAGGCAAACGAACGAACCTAAACAGGGGAACGGGTTACACCTCACGTTTCTCCATTGATAGCCTAGATTTAGAAATTCGTATGGTCAACCTTTAAATTTTAGTTTTTTTTACCAGAGGTGCAGTAAGTATAAGAAGTATGGTATTCCAACAAACAAAGGTATCTGATACTAAAATGTTATCAGAAGTGCAAGTGTTGATACTTTTTGAATGCAGAACCAGTATTTCTGTGGAAGGAAAATGAAAAGTCAACTTGAAAATGCTACACTTAAATATTAAAATCAGCATGTGCTAAGGATGCAATACCAATTTCAAGAAAGTTCTCCACATATAACGGGTCTTCACATGAAACACTTTTCGAAAGTTTTTATTTTCCCAAAAATGGCCGACAAATGGAAAGCATATTTTCAATTTTCTGAAATCCTTTTCATTTTGAGTAACTTTTTCTAAAATATCTTGCTACAGAAATAATATAGATGCCATTAGAGCACACAATTTATGTGGAATGCATTTTTGTGTAGTTAAATCATTTTTGAGACATTTCTTGCTATTAGGTTGCATTTTAAAATATTCATGTAAAATGGGAGGTCTTTTTCTGTCGATGATGTACAGATAACGAATTTCAATATCCTTAAAGTTTCTGAATTCACTTAAATCTGCTATGTTCTCTTTCCACATCGTACATACAAGGAAAATTGCAATAAAACTATTTTTGCAAATGTGTTACTTCATTAACATGCAGTAGATGCAAGAATAAGCGTTTGTAAAAATAGTTTATACAAAAGTGAATAGACAGCCATCTGAGTGAAGCATATCGGATGTGATACGTAATAGCACACACTGAGATCCATTTGGAATAATAAAGGAAATAGTCTCAATTAAGTATGCTCTCTTCATATCCTATTTAACTCTTGCAGCATGAAGACAATGCTTCAAAAGATACTAGATAGAGAGATGCGCTAAAACACCTTTTTTAAAATCCATTAAGACCTTTGTAATATTCCTTTTCCATGATCGTACCTTACATACTTAGGATAAAAATATTATGGTCATATTATATTCTCTACCCACAATCGTTTGTTTATATATAGCTTCTCTTATTCTTACGAAATCTTACTTTTTATTTGCATCATACACTCTTACAATGACCTCATGAAAAGCAAATGATTCAGCTATGGCAGTTTAAAATGTCACCAAGTATTGAAGCATTCAATTTACTGCAGCAGATATCTTCTGAATGGCTGATGCCAAAAATGCGTTTCTAACAAATTGTATTCTAAACAGTTTTACATCTTTGTCATATGAGTTATACATTACATAAAATTCAGCAAAACTTATTTCAGAATGAATTACTTCCTGTCATGGAATTACTGTTTCCAGCCAGTCACAAATCATATTTGTTATATAACTTCAATATAAATTTAACCAAACTTTGTAAGCTGCTTTTAAGAAAATAAAATACCTCGAAGTTTGCTCCATGCAAAATATAGTTTAGAACTGGTAGATTATTCCTGAAAAACTTCGTTTGCATCCTTGATTTGCACTGAAGTTAAAGGCCAAACTTTTAAGCTATTCGACTTTTAGATTTTGATGCGTCTTGTACACAAACACACACACACACACACACACACACACACACACACAAACACACACACACACACACGCGCGCGCGCACAGTATATATGTATGGAGAACACATTTCAGTTGGGTGAAAGGTGTATCTGTAGGTATATCTGCTAATGAGTTAGCAGATAAACTAGCCAAATCTAATGCTCAAGGTGCATAATTGCGCAATAACTACAAATGATACCCAAATCAACAGTAATTTGTGAAATACAAAAAAAAACAAAAAAAAACAAGAAATCAGCTGTGGCAGAAAGGATGAAACGCCACGGATAAAGGGGCTCTTAGCAGATCATTTTACCCTTGAATAAAAAAAATCGACTCAAGAGTAAGCTTCCTATAACACCAAATTTTACAGCAATTGTTTCCGACACTATCTCCACAGATTTCATATAACGGAGATCCAAAGTGTACATACAATAGCTCTCATCAAACTGTAAACCATTTAATATACAAATGTGCAGATACAAGACAACAAAGAGCCCAGCTAATACAAGATGTAAATAAAACTGGAAGCAAGTAGCCAGTAACCAATCAGAGTCTTGTAAAACATCATTTAAGAGCATTTTGTAAATATATTAAGTTATTTTATAGTAATTATAAATAATCTGCAAAATTAACTGTTATACGATGTGATTTAATGCATGTAATACTAACACGTAGTGGGGCATGCATATAATAAGCATAAAATTAAAAAACTACATACGTACATATATACGTACATACATACATACATACATACATACATACATACATACATACATACATACATACATACATACATACATACATACATACATACATACATACATACATACATACATACATACATACATACATACATACATACATACATACATACATACATACATACATACATACATACATACATACATACATACATACATACATACATACATACATACATACATACATACATACATACATACATACATACATACATACATACATACATACATACATACATACATACATACATACATACATACATACATACATACATACATACATACATACATACATACATACATACATACATACATACATACATACATACATACATACATACATACATACATACATACATACATACATACATACATACATACATACATACATACATACATACATACATACATACATACATACATACATACATACATACATACATACATACATACATACATACATACATACATACATACATACATACATACATACATACATACATACATACATACATACATACATACATACATACATACATACATACATACATACATACATACATACATACATACATACATTGTAAAATAATATCAAAATGTGATTATGTTAATTCAATTGACTTGTAAACAATTTTTATTTTAAAACAATACGTGAATTGAACATTTAAATTCTAATATTTAAAAAATTATTGTAAAATAATATCAAAATGTGATTACTATTTATAATGTATCTATGTAATTAAATGCATGTAATGTTACTCCGTAACGGGGCATGCTGTTAAAGTTCAATATATTAAAAAAAAAAATACATACATACATACATACATACATACATACATACATACATACATACATACATACATACATACATACATACATACATACATACATACATACATACATACATACATACATACATACATACATACATACATACATACATACATACATACATACATACATACATACATACATACATACATACATACATACATACATACATACATACATACATACATACATACTGTAACGCGGGCGCTGGAGCACCCTGTGAAAGCAGCTGGCAGCGGAAGGCAGGGGAGGTTCGGTTAGCCACACCTCCTCCTCGTTTGTCTTGTAGTGGTGACAGGCTGTGGTCAGGAAAAAAACATGACTGTGTCGCCTGTTTTCTCTACACCTGTTTCTCGAAATTACGTAATCTGGAACATTCTCCTGGTCACTAGAAACCGGCGATATTCCTATATAAAGAGGGCTACAGACGGACAGAGTTGAGTTGGTTTTGGTTTAGTCAGTCAGTGAGTTGGTTTTGTCAGTGAGTGAGGAGACAGTCGCAGTTCTTGGTGTAAGAGTTAGTCAGTGACGTGTTAATGAACGAAAGGATTGTGCAACGGAAGACTGTACGTAACTGTGAATGTGTACCGGAGCTTACGTAACCGCGAGTACAGTGAAATTGTAACGGACGGACTGGTGAATTGTAACTGTGTGCAGCAAGTAATTCTGTGTAATTGGCAAGTGTTAAACTGTAAGTCGGTGGAAATAAAGCACATTTTGGAGTGGTGTAATTGGACTTTTTATTCCACGAACCCACAAAGTCACACTGGTGTCAGGAAGCGGGAAAACAACATCACCGAACATTACAACGATGGAGGCAGCATTAGAAAAGATTTTAGCGGAACTGAAAGAAATGAAGACGGCTAAAGACAACATCACCAGGAAGATGGAAGAAATGCGGGCCGAATTAACAGAGATGCTGGAGACTAGAAATAACCTGGCCGCGGAACTGAAACTAATCAGGACGGCTAGGGGCGACATCACCGAGAAGATGGAACAAATGAAGGCCGAGTTAACCACGGAAATGAGAGCAGCGAATGACTTACTGGCTACCGAAATGAAGGTGGCGAACGAGGCTCTCGCCGCCAAGTTTGAGGAACGGTTGGCCGGCGTGAGGGATGACGTCGCGAACCTGGGCAAACGGAAGGGTCAAGTAGACGACCGCCTTAATGATTTAGAGGAAAAGGCCGACAACATCGCAAAACCCCTCACCCGCCTGACGGAGGAAAACCGGCCTTATGTGTGGACGGAGGACGCCGAAGACGCTTTCCAGCACCCGAAGGAGACCCTGTGCAGTGCTCCAACTTTGGGTTTCCCACAACCGGGTGGCGCCTTCATTGTGGACACCGACGCTAGTGACCATTCCATTGGAGGTGTCCTATCGCAGATCCAGGACGGCCATGAGCGCACAAGAGTGGAAGAGAAGGAGCGTGCCGCAGCAGTCCGAGTAGTTGTGGCAGTGCCTGCTGAAGGCTGGGATAGCGCAGGCCTGAGGATGCAGCAGCTGGCGGACGCAGACTTGGGGCCACTCTTGAGGGAAGTGGACGCAGGGACGAGACCAACCTGGGAGGACATCGCACCGAGGAGCGCCACCTGCAAGTCGCACTGGGCCCAATGGGACTCGTTGAAGACCAGAGAGGGCGTGCTGTTCCGGGTATGGGAGTCACCCGATGGGAAGGCGCAGAGAGGACAGTTGGTACTTCCCCGGAGCAAGGTCCCGGAAGTCTTGGAGGAAGTGCACGCCGGTACTTCAGGAGGACACCTGGGAGCGAACCGAATGATTCACAAACTACGGCAGCGCTACTTCTGGCTGAGACTCCGAGCAGATGCTGGTGGTACACCTGGACCGCCTCGCACGCTACGATGGGGCTGTTCGGGGCGAACAGCTTTGAGGAGGGAGCAGTGTAACGCGGGCGCTGGAGCACCCTGTGAAAGCAGCTGGCAGCGGAAGGCAGGGGAGGTTCGGTTAGCCACACCTCCTCCTCGTTTGTCTTGTAGTGGTGACAGGCTGTGGTCAGGAAAAAACATGACTGTGTCGCCTGTTTTCTCTACACCTGTTTCTCGAAATTACGTAATCTGGAACATTCTCCTGGTCACTAGAAACCGGCGATATTCCTATATAAAGAGGGCTACAGACGGACAGAGTTGAGTTGGTTTTGGTTTAGTCAGTCAGTGAGTTGGTTTTGTCAGTGAGTGAGGAGACAGTCGCAGTTCTTGGTGTAAGAGTTAGTCAGTGACGTGTTAATGAACGAAAGGATTGTGCAACGGAAGACTGTACGTAACTGTGAATGTGTACCGGAGCTTACGTAACCGCGAGTACAGTGAAATTGTAACGGACGGACTGGTGAATTGTAAGTGTGTGCAGCAAGTAATTCTGTGTAATTGGCAAGTGTTAAACTGTAAGTCGGTGGAAATAAAGCACATTTTGGAGTGGTGTAATTGGACTTTTTATTCCACGAACCCACAAAGTCACAATACATACATACATACATACATACATACATACATACATACATACATACATACATACATACATACATACATACATACATACATACATACATACATACATACATACATACATACATACATACATACATACATACATACATACATACATACATACATACATACATACATACATACATACATACATACATACATACATACATACATACATACATACATACATACATACATACATACATACATACATACATACATACATACATACATACATACATACATACATACATACATACATACATACATACATACATACATACATACATACATACATACATACATACATACATACATACATACATACATACATACATACATACATACATACATACATACATACATACATACATACATACATACATACATACATACATACATACATACATACATACATACATACATACATACATACATACATACATACATACATACATACATACATACATACATACATACATACATACATACATACATACATACATACATACATACATACATACATACATACATACATACATACATACATACATACATACATACATACATACATACATACATACATACATACATACATACATACATACATACATACATACATACATACATACATACGACCTACTTCTCATGACGAAAGGAATGAGCATATTAGACGTAGAAAACTTTGCAAATCATGACTTGAAGAAAATTGAATATTGGGCAAGAGAAAATAAAATTACTTTCAATGACGCTAAATCAAAAGTATTAGTGATATCAAGAAAGAAACAAGCTGCAAACGAGAAGATAAACATCTATCTTAATAACATAATTATAGAACAAGTAGACATCATGAAATACTTAGGCGTTCATATCGACAAACAGTTCAAGTTTGATTATCATATTGACCAAGTGCATGATAAAGCTATAAGCCTAATTCACACTTTATCTAAATCAGCAAAACTAACCTGGGGACTTGGAAGCAAAGCACTAGAAACAATATACAGAGGAGCTATAGAACCTGTACTGACGTATGGAGCACCCTTATGGGCATCTGCATTAAACAACCCGAAGAATCTGAGAAAAATTCAGAGAATCCAAAGGTTGTTTAACATAAAAATCACGAAGGCATACAGGACAATTTCATTTGACGCATCTTGTGTCATTGCTGGCATCCAACCCATTGATATCACGATTGAAGGGAAAGTCAAACTGTACAACTTCTTGCAAAATAAACAAGACTATGACGCACCCTTGCCCCCCAGCGACTGGAACCACCCTGCAGAAGTACCTGAAGTTAAAGAAGCTG
>CM060951.1:140938080-141008080 GCA_030765055.1 Mantis religiosa
AGCTTTAAATAAGAATTAAGAATAAGAATCCGCAATAATAATGAATCTTGGTTCACGTGTTTGCAAGAGACTAAGTTCGCAAGACGACATTACCCATTTCGGATGATCTTACATGAGAGGGGTTATTTCTACACTAAGGGGCACTATTATGTTCTTCAGAATTGATACATACTAAGAATCTGTATCTCTAAAGTCTGGCATTCAGTTAGTAAGGTTAAACTGCCATACATTCTATTTATCATTCGCAATATTTATTTACCTACGTCCGACAATCTCTCGGTTAGTAATTCGAACATCCAGGCTTCCAGGTTCCATTCAATTAGTAAACTGCCATCTATTCTATTTACCGTTTGCAATATTTATTTACTTCCATCCGACAGTCTCTCAGATAGTAATTTGAGTGTTTAGTTTCCAGGTACCAATGTCTTCTCTGTTGGTGGCGAAAGTCAATTTAAGCTTCTGGAGGAGGCAAATGAATCATGATTTTATGGACAAGTGTGATCTAGTCCTCTTGAACATCGGCGAGCCTACAGTACTCCGACTCCATTTATTGACTTTTCAGATACTGATTTAGCAGTTTTTTTTAAACAGTGTGCCGTTTACATATACTAGAATGTCATATGAGATTTACACGCTTGAAACAGCTTTTTATGTCTTATTAGTCTCTAGGAGTTTCGTCATAGCTTTTCGTATACAACTTTGCTGCCTATTGTAGTTCTAAATGTCCTCCTCTTAGAGCACTATGTCCATCCATCTTTAGATGAACTTCTATATTGTGGTATCAAAAAACGACTTCCATTTCTCAACTGAGAAATTATCTTCTTTAACTTCTAGCATTTTTTTTTTAATTTTTTTATATATTTTTTATTTTTTTTATTTTTTTTAAGGAAAAGGAGAAAGGAAAAAAAGTCTATTTATTTTCTAAGTGTTATGGGGAAGAAGGATGGGCTCTGATTTTTTTTTTTTTTTTTTTTTTTTGTAAGTCTCATAAATTAAAGTCCAGGTGCTTATTCAGGAGATTCCATATGTTAGGGTATCGTTTCATCCTATATCTTTCAGCCTTTAGCCATGATTTAAACTCTATTAAAGTCGGTTGCTCGAAACTCAGGCAGTAATGGTAGAAACCAAAAGTCAACCATATCTGTGGGTGCTCTGTTGCTCCCTTCTGGAAGTTCCAAGCTAACAAAACTGAGGTTACTGAATTTTCCGACGTTACCCCAATCATGTGTCCCGTCTGCTTCTTGGTCCATTTCCAGATTTCGCGTACCATTACGCAGCTGGTTATTCCATGAAGTTGCGTATCTACGTCTCCACAATGTTTACACCACGGCTCCGGCACTATATTGTGTTTATGTTTCTTAGCTTCCGTGGGAATTATTTCGTTTACAAACTGATACAAGGTTACTTTCCAGTCCAATGGTACAAAACGATAGCTGAAGAGTTTCCATATATTTTTCCTGGGAGTATTTGGATATTTGAGAACAATCGCCGGTACTGCCAAGATATCCTTTAATAACTCCTTATATATAATTTTGGATGTCAATATCTTTGTTGTCCTTGCAATTAAAGGCAAAACTCTCTCATAATCCCTTCGTATCTGTTGAAAGGCTGCAGGAGCTACCATGTGTGCGCCAATCACTTGTTTGCTGAAGTGTATATCCTGTTGGCTACTTTGGCCATTGATCGCTGTCAGGATAGAACGCAATAACAAGGCACGACACTTCACTTGCACATCCACCAAATTCCATCCGCCACTGTTTATGTCCCTCCGCAACTGTGGTCGGGCAATTTTGTAGTACTGATTCTTCCAAATGTAATAGCCTATTGCCCGTTCTAACCGTTGTGAGAACTGATGGGGCATCGGAAGCACCTGTGCCACGTACCACAGCTTCGCAAGCACAAAGGTATTCACGTGCCAAATTTTCTGCACAAAATTCAAATTCCTCGTCAACTGTGAGGTCAATTTATATATGCAGTGGTTAACAATTCTTCTCCAGTTTACTGCGATCAGGTCCTCCAGGCGGGGTGTTAGAAACAGACCTAGGACCTTAATTTCGGACTGATGTGTAAAGCGAGCGTCCTCCATTGTCCAGTTATTCAAGGCCAGGAGATGCGATTTACTGTAATTGATCAAAGCCCCTGACGCACTCTGGTATTGTAACAACGTTGGTTCCATTGGTGTGAGGTCTCCAGAATCCGTGAGCACCAGTGTAATGTCATCCGCATACGCAAATACTCTCTCAAGGTTCAAGAGGTTTTTTCTCCTGTAGAGTACGGAGACTATGCCTCTTATTAAGGGTTCTACACACATCGTATACAGGATCATCGACAGTGGACATCCCTGACGGATGGACTGTTCTATAAGCACTGGCTGCGTAAAAAATCCATTTACTTGGATTCTGGAATATGCCGTTGCATAGAGCCATTGTATGACATTCAAAAATGAGGGAGAGAATCCAAAGCGTCGTAGCACACCCCATAGATAACCGTGATGAATTCTGTCAAATGTTGTGGTAAAATCAAACGCCAAGATTGCTACCGGTTCATCAGGTGTGCGCTCACATTCAATAATGGTATCTCGCAACGTCCTTAGAATATGCGTAATCGTCCTATCTGGGATTCCACAGGTCTGTCCTTTCCCAAAAATGTCAGGCAGGTATCTCTTCATCCTGTTGGCGATAATCTTGGTATATAATTTGTAATCTGAATTTAAAAGCGTGATTGGGCGATAATCGTTCACATCTAGTGCTGCCGCGTGTTTGGCAATGAGCACAATGACGCCTTCATTAAATCCAGACATGATTCCCGGACCTCGCTGTAACTCCAACATTACACCAAGCAAAGTATCTTTTATTATACTCCAATTGTCACGGTAGAACTGATACCCAATACCGTCGGGTCCTGGTGCAGAAGTCATACTGGCCGACGCTAATGCCGTGCTCAATTCTTCTTCCCTTATGTCCTCAGTCAAGGCCACATTCATCTCCGGCGTTACAAGTGGTTCAATCAGCGTATAGACATATTCCTGTGCCGCTCTGTTGACATCCACTGCAGCAAATCTGTGGGTAAATGGAATTCTGAACCTCCGTTAAGATTTCTCGTGAGGTCGTCAGTAAGTTTCCTTCCGACGAACGTAACTTGGAAAGATATTTTCGTGTCCCTGAGTGCTTTTCGGACGCTAAATGATACAGGGAAGTTCTCTCCTCGTCCTGCACCGAGCGGTCGCCCGCGCGGATCTGTGCTCCCCGGCAAAGTTCCTCATGTAAACAACAAAGCCTTTTTCGGACGGCAGCAATATGTTGCGTCACGTTTCGGCCATCACACTGTTGTTGATACAAGTCATTTAGCAGGTCATAGTAATAATTCAACCGTTGACGTCGCACCTTTACCCTCTCAATACCTTCACCTTTATAAAAATTACGGATGGCAGGTTTGAACGTGTATAACCACTGTTGCAGCAAACTGGGAGTCCTGCTTTGAGCAGTACGCTGCCACCTCGTCCACAACAGTCGAAACTTTTCTCGGATTGACTCATCCTGGAGAAGCTCATTGTTTAGTTTCCAATAACTTCTGCCCATTGTCGGTGTCCGGGTTGTATGCACCAGCGTCATAATTAGCGAATGGTGGTCACTAAAAGGTACAGGTCGCACCCTCACGCTGCGGATCTGCTGCTTCAAGGTTGTACTAACATAAATTCTGTCGATTCTGGAAGCCGTCGTGTTTCGGTGAAAGGTATATTCAACATAAGTGTCATAGAGACATTCCCAGGCGTCCTGCAGCTCCAAGGATTTAAAAATACGGTCTAACATAGGGGACGGTTGGTAATGTCCAGTTTGGTCTTTTGCACTAAGCACACAATTAAAATCCCCTCCGAAAACCAATTTGTCGTACCGATGGCGCAAAAAGAAAGGCAACTCTTTGGAAAGAAAGTCTTCCCTTTCCTTGCGTCTGTTGGAACCTGAAGGTAAATATACGTTTACTAGTAAAAGATTATTATCCGTTAATAAGGAAGTAATTCGGCCACTCGCATGTTTTTCCGTAAACTGCACCCCCAGAGACGAGCGATAAACTATGGCGGTGCCCCGTTGCTCCTCACCCACATTGGAAACAAAATTATACCTCGGGCCAAAAAAGTTTAAGTGGAGTTCATTGTTCTCTTGCAAAAACAAAAAATCAAGGTCGTGCTCAAATGTAAAATCCCGTACCAACGCTTGTTTAGTTCTACTACGTAAACAATTTACATTCACCGTCGCAAATGTCCAAAGAATCACTACCATAAGGAGGAACACTGAAAGAAGCAGTGTTTCACCACGTACTTAACCATCCAATCACTGTTCCACAGATGTATGAGTCTTTTTAGCCTTACGCTCTGTTGCAGTCTTTTTTCGTTTTTCCAATCGCGGGTCACGTCGACTCACTCCGCCACTACGTAACGTACCCCTGGACTCCAATCCACGTTCACACACTAAATCTTCAGAGTCCATTTCCTCTTCCGAAATCGTCGGAGACTGTGGTATGTCAGTTGTTCGTGAAGCAGGATCTATGGTTTGCCGTTGGACCTCCACAGGTTCTTCGTTCTCCATCTCGGGCACTGCACATTCCTCCCCTATCCCCTTGGTACTCAGAGGTGACTTCACACTTGTTGGAGAGACTAGAGTAGACACTGGCGCAGAGTGTTCCAAGGTTACAGCAGACACTTCCGGACTACACTTATCTTCTTCGGACTGTCTGAGGGGTGGAAAGTCTGTTGCCACAAATGTCTGTTCACCTTCCTCCTGCTCTGTGCTTTGAGTCGGTAATTGGCGGTCATTATTAATTGTCTGTTCCCCTGAGGTCAGCGGTATTCGTGGTGTTGGCAAATTCCCCGTTACCAGCTTGGCCCATGTAGTCGGCCCCGAAGCAGTAGTCGGTGTTCTAGGAACGAATCTGCGGGGACACTGATTACGTAAATGACCAGCGGCATGACAAATGGCACAAGTGATGGGTTGGTCAGGGTAACTCACTAATGCGGAGTAACCATCAATATTCAAAAACGAAGGAATATGCTTTTTTAGGAGCATAGTAACGGAACGAACGACATTAGAAACCTTATAGCGAAATGTTTCATTCCAAACATCTTCCTTCACCTGTAACACAGCACCGTATGGCTCCATAGCTCCCATCAACTTCCTATTGTCCAAATTCAAGGGTAAATTGTACACTTTCACCAGCCGTCGTCCAAATCCAGCTACATCAATAATCACCTTAGTGCGCTGCCCGTTTGACAGTACAAAACTGGCTTCCCCATTTGACTGTGTCAGTACTCTTGTGACGAGCTCTGGCGTTGTGCATTTAATAAAAATTTGTCTAGAAATTCCATTTACCTGCAAACCTGTGACGTCAGTTTCATCCAATTTTAGTGTGTCAAAAATCCACTCATGAATTTCATATGCAGTCGGTCGAATGATGTCACGTTCAACAAAGCTAACAACTAATGTCGTTGGTCGGTTTTCCATTATTATTTCTGTCTTATGTAGTAGTAAATGTCAATATACAACGAGACTACTATTACTAGCAGTATTCGACGAACACAAACAATACGTATCACTATTCACTAGGCAACACGTATGCTGACGTAAACACGCTTAGCAGCACCCGTGTGTGACCTTCCCTCTCGCCGGACAGGGAGCAACTGCGCATCGTAGGAGATGATTACCAACTTCGCTCCATTTAAGTCATCTTACTTCCTTTTTTGGATGACATGAAATTTCTGGGATTGACCTTCACAATATACTTGCTGCTCATCGCATAAATGTGCAAGCGAAATTCTGATTTGATCGTACTCAACATTTTGCAGATACTGAGAGTGCAGTCACAAGGAGCGGATTGGACAGTTCCATAGCGAATATATCGCGCACTGACCTAATGTAAGTTTGACTATTGTATGCTTTTCTTGAGTACGACCAGCTGTGCGGAAAATAATACACAGGGCATTATTTGAAACGTTTTCAACAATCCAGTTTTGAGCCTTTCCTCCTAATCAGTGGAGTCTCATTCGCAATATTGGCATGACGCTCCATTAGGTTAAATGTATGCCTACGCTCTCAATGTTCGTTCCTTTTTTTAAATACCATTCGTGTCATGAGGTGCAATGAGGGTTTTTTAGTTCAAGACCAGCAGTTATTGGTTTCCAGAGATTCTAAGGAAACATACTATAGCTGGCTGGAAACATGTTTTCAAGAGAAGAGTGGCAATAGCGCTTAATTATACGAGGGCTATCCAGAAAGTAGATTACGTTTTCGTCTGTTTCCGCTAGGAGCGGGGCTAGCGCGGCCATCTTGGGGTCAGAGCGTTGCGCAGCTCAGTCGGCATCTAGCCGTGCTAGTGAGAGGTTCGTGCTGTGCTCCGTTCAGATACTGTGACGGTTTGAAATGTCTGCGTTAATTGAAAATCCCGCGAGCTGCGAGGTGCGTGCAGTAATAAGGTTTCTGACTGCAAAAAAAAAAAAAATGTAAACCGATAGAAATTTATCGGCAGCTTTGTGAAGTGTATGGGGACAACATTATCACCGAAGGTGGAGTGCGTCAGTGGGTCATCAAATTTAAAAATGGCCGAACCAATGTTCACGACGAAGATCGAAGTGGGAGACCCAGCATAGTGACTGCCGAACTTGTCGAAAAAGTCGATGCTAAAGTCCATGAAAATCGAAGGTTCATAATAACGGAACTTTCTTTGAGTTTTCCACAAATTTCGCGAAGTTTGTTGCACGAAATCATCAGCGAAAAGCTTGGTTACCACAAGTTTTGTGCAAGATGGATTCCAAAAATCTTGACAGAGGATCACAAAAATCAGCGAATGGCTGCAGCGTTGAACTTTTTGGACGTTTACCATAAGGATGGTGACTCTTTACTCGATCGCATCGTTACTGGTGACGAAACATGGGTGAAACACGTGAACTGTGAAACGAAATTGCAATCAATGCAATGGGGGCACACAAGTTCTCCCCAAAAAACCCAAGAAATGCATGCAAACAATGTCGGCAAGGAAGATGATGGCGACTGTTTTTTGGGACAGAAAAGGTGTGATTTTGGTGGACTTCCTGGAAAGAGGCACTACAATAAACTCTCAAAGGTATTGCCAAACTCTCCAAAAACTCAGAAGAGCCATTCAAAACAAGCGCAGAGGAATGTTGAGCTCTAAGATCTTGTTGATTCACGACAACGCCCGGCCCCACACGGCAAATGTCACTCGTGAAGTTCTTGAATCTTTTAAGTGGGAGTTGTTTCCTCATCCGCCGTACAGTCCCGACCTGGCACCGAGCGACTTCCACCTATTCCCAGCAATGAAGAAGTGGCTGGCTATGCAGCGTTTTGATGACGACGCACAGCTGCAAGAAGAGGTAACGAAGTGGTTGAAGGCGCAGGCGGCCGAATTTTTCGACGAAGGAATTTCCAAGCTCGTACATCGCTACGATAAATGCCTTAATTTGAATGGTGACTATGTCGAAAAGTAGTATTTGAGTGTGGCTTTCATCTGTATATAATAAAATTTGTTTCCTATACTTTGTTTACTTTTTATTCCAAAACATAATCTACTTTCTGGATAGCCCTCGTATGTAACATTCCACTGTGAAAGTGTACCGGAATTTCACGGTGGCTACATCTTTTGCCCGCTTATGTTCTATAATGTTTTCATCTTACAGTGATCAAACTTTGTCCCGCACTGATGCATCATTGTAGTACATTTATAGTTGTATGCCATAACCAAGTTGTTATCTGTGTGATCCTAAAACATTTGATGACTGCTTAATTTTGAGTCTTCGAGAGCTGTACAGCTACCATTCTATTGTGCGATGCAGCCAGAATTTCCCCCATGTTTTAAGCGCCTCCATCCATAAAGAAGTGTGTAGATTTGCTTCCTGGTGAATAAAATGGTGGATTTAACAGCTAAAGCGACAACCACGGAACTCATTTCAAAAATAGTGTGTGTTACTTCGAAGGACCTTTGGCATGCTGTGCTTGTTGTGCTGTCGTGCTGGCAGGATACAGATAAATTTTCAAGGAAATAAGCTAAGAACAATGAAGGAAAATAGAATAAACTGGCCAGCCTCCTATATGTTATATCGTCGAGAAGAGATGACTTTGTCTTAGTTGTGCTTTGGGCACTGCAATTTTATCCTTTAAGCTCCTGTGAGTCCCTCCGCCATCTTCTGCTGGTGTTCGTTTCTATAGCGCATCTTGGAACGCTCTGCAATTATTACAGGCCATCCTTGCAGAGGCTCTCATTGACGATAGTCAAGAGGAAGACAAAGATATAATAATATATAATATATATAATAATTTCGTACTTTTAATCCATTTTTGTTGTAAATTAGCATTCGTCTCAGAAGCTTGTAAGAAGCTTGTTTTATACGTATGTTCCTTCAGTGATTTGCATTATAAGAGTACTGAGTACCCTTATAAAATGAATCATCTTAATTTGAGACAGAACCATTTTTTCCTTTTCTTTTTCATCTTAATGTCCTCTTTATCTTTTCTTTATCAGTACTAGTAATTTTGTTTACACATACGACTCCCTTACTAAAAACAATTTTCCCTTTGGAATTAGGGAACTCCAAACCATATATTTTGAGGAAAATCACTATATAGAATCTTTGGGGTGAAATGCACTGTTTCTGCCTAATGTTCTTACGTCGCTACGTTTTCTTCACACAGAAATCCCATTTTGCTACAGTACAAATCTACTGAATCCACAGTGTATTGTGACATATTTCACCAATATCTGAAATAAGTGTACCCAAATGTTCACCTTGAAATGAAGAAGATTAATTCAAATGTCCAAAGTAAGTTTATTAGATCTCCAAAAATCACTATAAGATATCGAATACTGAAATATCATATACATATGTATCCAACATAAAATATTTTAAATTAGTTGAAATACCGCAAATGCCTCTAACTCGTACCCTGAAGTATCCTAGTGGTAAAAGTATAACATGTCACTATTATCTGATCCAATATTCCACAATGCATCTCTAAGCAGTATCTTAAATATGATAGTCACTTGTCACCAATGACAAGTTGTGATGATGAACAGTCGTCAAATCATCTACTACCTCAGCGTTTGTGGACAAACTTGTCACACTGGTGCACTAATTGAATGTCTATCAAGTTTAAAGTGCTGAATCAACTTCGGCTTGCATCATTCGAGATGGTGCGGTTAGTAGATTATCTCCATAGAATAATGATAAATAAGGACTTGGAAATTAAATTAGTAGAGAACACTTTCTTACTGCGTAAATGCCAGAATTCTAAAATGAAAATTGTAAGTTGCATATTCATTTCTGGCTCTATCACCTTGCTTTTTAATAATTTCGATAACTAAAGTTCACTGCAAATGCCTTTTCGGTACTCTAAACAAACGATTAAAAATTTAAACAGTTTCTCTGCATTGTTATTTAGATAAAACACTTTTCGATAAAGACCTAAGGGTCAGGCTGTGTATAATGTGTGTTTATTCGAGTAGATGTTGCATAAACATGTTTCACTGAAAGTAAACTTTTTGAAGTAGCAGGAAACATTTTTTAGAAACATTCCCCAAGTTTTGTGTCTCTGAACAATATACTTAGTACTTAGTTCAGCGTCTTCCAAATATACGATAAAATATTTTCAAGAACGTCTGCTACCCCAAAGTTTTCAAGAACATCCCACGTCATTTGTCGTCCTCCGTAGTCTAACGGCAACGTTCCTCTGGTTCCGGCGGATGGATTACTTAGCATGGCTCCCTTCGGAAGGGAAGAAACGCCGGTGCCACCGTGCCTATATTTATGGCTCGTAAAAGAAACGCAAGACAACTGAGACCGTTCTAAAGAGGCCACTAAGAAAAGTTAAGCAGTATTTCTCCCCTAATGTGGAAAGGGACGCTGAGACAACAGTTAATGGGCGCCCATAGGTAAAAAACGAAATAGTAAAAAATATGTGGATAAATTGTTTCTTTATGTAGAAAAGTATTTCCAAAATATGGGTTTTCTTACAATTGAGCTAACGATTTTGATTAATATACTTATTATACTACATAAAATACAACTATTTGTAAACAAACTTCACTTATATTTCTACTCTTAAAAAATAAAAGAGAATTAAAGGTTAAAAAAACTACTTACCCTCTTGCGTTAATAAACATTTTAAAATATTATTTAAAGAATTTGGTATAACTTTGGTTCCTTAAAATAAATACAATATTGGAAATTTACTACATTTGTCTAAAAAAGATAGCATTCCCAATACTAATATATCTGGCATTTGTCAATTTAATTGTGTAGATTGCGAGCATGTGTACATTGGAAAGACCAAACGTAACCTACAAACCAGAGCGAAAGAACATGTTCAAACTATTAGGATAAACAGACTGATAAATTGGCCATGGCAGATCAGTTTTGGTCATTTAACCATGAAGTAAATCCAGAAGTTAACATAAAATATGTAGTGTTAAATTCTCGCTTTTACTATTTGTGGTACCGCAGGCGGTGATACTGATGAAGCATGGGATGAAGATGGAGCACCGGTGGAATGAGATGTCAGGGGAAACCGATGTACCCGGAGAAAACCCACCCCGCTGTTTTCCACCACAAATCTCACTTTGCGGTCACCTGTAATCGAACCCAGGCCTAGCCCGCCTCGGTAGCTTGGTGGTAGCGTGTTTACCTCACGTTCAAGAGATCTCGAGTTCGAATCTCGGTCAGGGTGAGTTACCTGGATAAGACCTTTTTCGGGGTTTTCTATTACCCTGAAAAACTAATATCAGGAAACTCTAAGTTCTATGGACCATGTGCTCATTTGATCATCATTTCACACATTTCATTGTCGTCCGATATAACTTAACGTTGGAGGACGTATATTTTAAAAAGAAAGAAAAAGAAGAAAGAATACAGGCCGCCTTGCTGAGAATGGCATAACCACTCAGCTACGGCACGGCCCGAGAAGTTAAATTATTAAAGTAATTAAATGATCGAATATATTTAACTGTCGATTCTGTCTTTAAATTTTATTTCATTTTCAGATTTTGGTAATACATACAAAATATTGCGAAATCTAGCGACCGTAACGTTGGCAATAAAGGAAATTATTACGATGTAAACAAGCATTTGCGAAAGTGTTTCAACTCAATTCTGTGAAATTTTCTCCAATTTCGTTAAAAGATAAATGAAGTTTATTACAAATAATATATTTAATGTAGTATTTGCTGCTTCACTGTTGCTAGCTTCTATTTTTACGTATACTTACTATATATTCAGTTATTTTTATTTTACGTGAATTGCACATATGTTAGGAAAATAGTCTCTGGAGGCCTCTTTGCTCTGGGTGACTTCTGCACAAATAAGTAAATCTTAAGAAATAGACGAAATATTACTACACATAAATTTAGATATCGTCATAGTAAAAAATGTAGGTTAAAATATTTGTAGAGATTCCGCTTGAAATTGTAAACTTATGGTTTTCTCAAATAGAAAGTCATTTATTTTCTTATATCCTGGCAATACAAAGACAATGGATTTCACAGCTATCACATAGTGACCAGCTCTTAAAATATTTGAGCCATTTATTTTCCCATTTTGCCTGCAAGCAAATGTGTAATAATAGCATTTCTACAAATTTATCTCGCTAAAATAAAATAGGTAGAATATATCCACTAAGATTTGTAGAAAGAGAAGAGAAAGTTATACCACGAATATGCAAGATTTTTTTAAAAAGTACGTAAAAGATAAATTGATAAAATGTACAATCATTAAATAGGAAATTCCGAAATGAGTCTATAAAAAGTATTAAAATATCATCCTTATTCCACCAAAATGTAGAGCTCGTTTCAAAACATGCATTCAAGCAAATACTTTATAGTAAACGGGAGTCTTTATTCATTGGTTTATCTCTTGGTTTTGCAAAGCGAACGGAATTTCAAAGCCTTCGTACAATATCTAGCTCTTAAAAGATTAACTATGGCTAAATCTTAATGAACTTCTTTATATCCCATGCACCTACAAGAAAATAATCAGTAAGAATATGTCTACAGTTGTTTATCTCCATTAACGCGAAATTGAGGAATACCGTTAATAAAATGGTTTATATAAGCTTAAAGAAAGCCATGCGAGTGCAACGTATCAGATACTTTTTGTACCATATAGCTCTGCCCGTAACTTGCCCTTAAATGACTACATATTCTACTAATGCACATTAGGAAAAAGCACTACTGTTAAATTTAGAGGGTCCAAAGCAGACTTTTACGAGTTTACTTATCACGCATTAAATCCTATCATTCTGGGGTCCACTAAGATCCTAAAGTGCGCAAACAAGCAAGGCATCGCGAACACAGTTTATCTCATAACTGCTGTGCTCACATCCACTAATTAGTTTGTTAAATTTTAAAGTCGTCAGCTTGGGAGGACGTTAATTTTTATCTTGTGTGCAAATTCTCTTGGGATCCGTTTCCCTAAGGGAGAAGCCATTAGAATTCATAATTCTAACAGACGCTCCACAATTTAAATTCGTCACTAAGAATGAAATAAAGAAAGAAAAAACGAATCTACCATTTTATTTGATGAAGAAATATATAAAAATATAAACTCAGATTGCTTATGTAAAATCTAAAGATAAAGAAACTTCAATGATACCTCTTTCACGATTTATTAACCCAACCCTTTTCGCCATATCAGTAGTCGAGCGGTAAACCATAACCTGGCACCGAGCGGTAGAGTCGCGGAGTTTTGTTTTACATTTAAATGTCATTAAACATGAGGTACTTGTTTAAATTCAAGACCCAAAACATTTCATTATTTTTATATTTTTGTCTTAAATTTATTTTAAAAGTATCTAAAAATAAATCACCATAAATAGTTGAAGGTGATAGGAAAGTAAACGAGATTAAGTATTAAAAAGTATAACGTGTGATAAACTGAGTTAGGATAAGAAAAGAATTAATAAGTAATCTTAATTTACTTTAAAGATATTTAACACATTAAAGTTATAATTGAGTATTGTATTGTTCAAATTAAATTTAAAAAAGAAGAACAAAAATAACCAAATACGGTATGACTCTATTGGTCGTTAGGAATAACTGGCCAGTAAGAAAAGGTTTCATTGCCATGGTGTCAGCAAAAATCAATAAACTTCATTTAGGAAGAAGGAAGCGTGACTTAGCATCAGGAAGGATGGGGGGTGGACATTCGACGTAAGATTTTACATTGCGAATATATTGGAAAATATATTTCATACTATATTGTTAATGAAAAAAACGTGGATAAACATTTATTTGTCAATATACGTTACTATAAGTATTGTAAATCATCAAATATAGTTGAAATATTGCATTATTTTAATTTCAAAAGTGATTCAATTATTTCACAGTTGAATGGAAAATTAGAAACCTTAGATTTCTGCCCGAAACCACACCTGAGGTGTTTCAATTCCGTCTTAGACTCTAGCAGATATGGGAACGTCGGGGGGATTGAGGCATCATAATCCATCGGGCCTGGAAAATTTGGATCCAGAGGTCTTTTCAACCTGGAAAAATAATCGTCATACAACCATTTAGTTCTGCATTAAACAAACCTAATATTTAACATTCACTTGGGCTCCTCTGACATCCGTTATCGTTACTTTTATGGTTATTACAAACTATTCCTATTAAACTAACACTAGTCGAAATAATCTTTTCCCGCAGTTTCATCAGAAATTTCCTGTAAGGTCAAGAATGATGCAGAAAACAATCAGATGCTGTTATATACTGGCCTTTTCCCCATTTTTCTTTCTAATGTTTTTCTTTTACGGTTTTGGCTTCTAGACATTAAGGGACAAATAACATCATGATGTAACATTCCTATTACCAGTAAATTCGCTCGCACAAACATCAAACAGTATTGTGACTTTGTGGGTTCGTGAAATGAAAAGTCCAATTACACCACTCATAAATGTTCTTTATTTCCACCGACTTACAGCTAAACTCTTGCCAATTACACAGAATTACGTAATGCATACAATTACGATTCACCCGTTCGTCCGATACAATTCCACTTGCACTCGTAATTACGTACAATTCTCCGATGCACTCACATAGTCTTCTCGTCGTACACTGCAATGCCAAGAACTGACTGACTAACTCTCCTCCAGCCCGGCCTGTTGCTTATATAGGGTCAGCTGGCCGATCGAGAATGTTCTGGGTTAGATAAAATATCCCGTAAGTTCGAGAAATCAAGGGCAGCGGAAAGGGACGGCACGGTAATGTTTTTTTTTTTTCCCAGCCACCCCACGTTACCGCTATAAGACAAACGAGGGGGCGTGTCCGAGCGCCTCTATCTCCCGCTGCTGCCGTCAGCTAGTTCTATAGGGTGTTCCAACGTTCGGGTAACACTGCTCCCTCCTCAAAGCTGGTCGTCCCGAACAGCACCATCGTAGCGTGCTAGGCGATCCAGGTGTACCATCAACATCTTCCCTCGGGGAACCTTCTGGATGCGGTAGACCACGTCGTTAATCCTCTTCACCACCCGGTACGATCCTTGCCATGGCTGCTGGAGCTTCGAGCAGCATCCTTTGGTCCGGGTAGGACGGTACAACCAGACCAGGTCACCTTGCTGGAACCCTTGGCTGTTGGCTTGCCTGTCATACCTGGTCTTCATGCGGTCGCTCGCCATCTGGATGTTCTGGCGAGCCATCTCGTGCATGTCGTGGCGATGGTCCACCAAGTCCTCCACATACTCGGTCGCTGGCTGTTTCGCTTCCGGAGGGCTACCAAAAGCCAGGTCACAAGGGAGGCGTAACTCTCGGCCGAACATTAAGCTGGCTGGCGTCATCCCAGTTGTGTCGTGTGTAGACGAGCGGTAGGCCAGCAAGAACAGTGGCATCTTGACGTCCCAGTCTCGCTGATGGCTGGCCACGACCTTCCTCAGGTGTTCCTCTAAGGTCTTGATGTACCTTTCGACCATGCCATCCGATTGGGGATGTAGAGGCGTAGTGCGAGTCTTGTTCACCCCAAGCCTTTGTAGTGCCTCCTTCATTAGGTTGGACTCAAAGTTGGTACGCTGGTCACTCTGTAGATCTAACGGCACCCCAAATCGACAGAACATTTGCTCCACGAGGCAGTCTGTGATTGTCTTTGCCTCTTGGTCTGGGATGGCATACACCTCCGGCCACTTGGTGAAGTAGTCCACGACCACCATTAGGTACTTGTTGCACACGTGTCACTGACGGCACCATCTCTCAGCATCTGCTCGGAGCCTCAGCCAGTAGTAGCGCTGCCGTAGTTTGTCAATCGTTCGGTTCGCTCCCCAGTGTCCTCCTGAAGTACCGGCGTGCACTTCTTCCAAGACTTCCGGTACCTTACTCCGGGGAAGTACCAACTGTTCTCTCTGCTTGGAAATTAATGATAAGAATTTCTTTCCTTTGAAGTTTTAAAAGTAAGACTTATTTTTGGTTTACAAGACCAGTGTTTTATATTAAACTATTAAAACATAATACAATTTATTTGCTTCTTACTTATTTTAATTAAGGATGATTGATAATTCAATACTTTTTGAATGCAAATCGGGTGATTCCCATACCCGGAACAGCACACCATCTCTGGTCTTCAAAGAGTCCCATTGGGCCCAGTACGACTTGTAGGTGGCGCTCCTCGATGCGATGTCCTCCCAGGTTGGTCTCGTCCCTGCCTCCACTTCCCTTAAGAGTGGTCCCAAGTCTGCGTCCGCAAGCTGCTCCCTCCTCAGGTCTGCGCTATCCCAGCCGTCCGCAGGCACCGCCACAACTACTCGGACTGCTACGGCACGCTCCTTCTCTTCCACCCTAGTGCATTGGCCGCACTCTTCTAGACAGGGTCTTCGGGACATGGCGTCTGCGTTACAGTGGCTCTTCCCTCTACGATGTTCCGAGGTGAAGTCGTACTCCTGCAGCTTCTGGACCCAACGTGTTGTCTGGCCTTCCAGGTTCTTAAAGCTCAATAGCCAGGTTAGGGTGGAATGGTCAGTCCTCAGGTGGAATGGCTGACCGTATAGGTACTTATGGAAGTGCTCCAAGGTCTTCACTACCGCCAGTAGCTCTCGTTGGGTGACGCAGTAGTTCTTCTCTGCCTTGGACAGCGTCTTGCTGTAGTAGGCTATCACCCGCTCATGGCCGTCCTGGATCTGCGATAGGACACCTCCAATGCAATGGTCGCTAGCGTCGGTGTCCACAATGAAGGCGCCACCCAGTTTTGGGAAACCCAAAATTGGAGCGCTGCACAGGGTCTCCTTTAGGTGCTGGAAAGCGTTTTCGTCGTCCTCTGTCCACACATAAGGCCGGTCTTCCTCTGTCAGGCGGGTGAGGGGTTTTGCGATGTTGGAGAACCCCATTATGAAGCGGCGGTAATAACTGCACAGCACCAGGAAACTGCGCAGCTCTTTCTTATCCCTTGGGCGAGGCCAATCTCTCACAGCTTGTGTCTTCTCCGGGTCTGTGGCCACTCCGGTTGCTGAGACTATCTGGCCCAAGTAGTTCACTTCCTTGCGGAAGAGCTGCCACTTCTTCGCGTTGAGCTTCAAGTTGGTCGCCTGCAGCCTCTGTAGCACCTTACTCAGATTCTCGAGGTGATCATCAAAAGTCTTTCCGACGATAATGATGTCGTCCAGGTACAGCAGGCAGGCATCGTAAGTCAGCCCTCTCATCACTGACTCCATGAGGCGTTGGAAGGCAGCTGGTGCGTTGCAGAGGCCAAAGGGCATAACCGTGAACTGCCAGAGCCCTTGGCCCGTCGAGAATGCGGTCTGCTCCTTGTCTCTTGGGTCTAGAGCTACCTGCCAGTAGCCCGACTTCAGGTCCAGGGACGAGAACCACTGTGCACCAGCTAGCGTGTCCAGGGTGTCGTCAATCCGGGGTAAGGGGAAACAGTCCTTCCGGGTGACAGCGTTCTGCTTTCTGTAGTCTACGCAGAAGCGCAGCTCGCCGTTCTTCTTCATCACCAAGACTACAGGGGAACACCAAGGGCTGTCAGACTCTTCAATCACTCCCCTGGACCTCATGTCCTCCAGCATGTCCCATACCGCCCCTTGCTTCGCCAGCGAAACGCGTCTATGTGGTTGCCGAATAGGCCGGGCGTCCCCGGTGTCGATGCGGTGAAGCACTTTGTCCGTGCGGCCGTAGTCACTATCACCTTGGCTGAAGACGCGCTCTTATCGCCTCAGTAGTTGTCGAACTTTCTCCAGCTGTTCTGCGGTCAGGTGGTCGGCCGCCCTCTCCAGTAAGCCTTCTAGCCGGGGCCCCAGGTGTTGCTTCGGCGCCGGCTTCTGTGTCTTGTCGATTGCTGTTACGCTCACCACGGTCTCACACGTTCCCAACTCCGCCCCTGCCTGGACGTCGTGATCGGTGTCCGTTGGATTTAGCAGTCTCACTGGCACCTCCTCTCGGCACGGCAGCAATGCTCTGGCTACAAACAGTCCGTGTACAGGCGTCTTCTGGTCCAGCATCATGTTCCTGGTTCTCCGGCCTTCTAGTCGTGCGGTCACCACCACCTCGCTCCTCACGGGGACAATCACGTCTTCGTTCAAGACGACCCTGCAAATTCCAAGGCGCTCTTCTGGTTGACGGAGTATAACCTCTTCTCCGTTGAGCCGCAGGACCTTCTTGCCGACGTCGACCGTCGCCTCATGGCTCCTGAGGGCATCCAGTCCCAGAATCACCTCCTCAGCCACCTTCGCGACGAACACCCACAGACGGCACTCCGTCACAAGCTCAGCACCAGCAGGGCCTCCTTCTTCATAGGCAAGGTGTCGCCCGATGCCGTGACAAGCTGGTATGGTCGGCTCGGCATCCTTGTCGGCAAACCCTTCGCCACGTCAGGTCTGATGATGGTCACGGCCGCCCCGGTGTCCACCAGCACGCGGCACGGCTTTCCTCTTACCCAACCTTCCGCGATGAGGCTGTCATCCTCACGCCGGCTGACGGCGCGCAGTGTCACTCGAGGGGATGGTGGTGATGGCGCCGACGTGCCCCTCTCCACGACGGCCCTTACTCGTTTTCCGGCTGCTCTTCCTGGTGTGGGCAGTCTCTCTGCAGGTGTCCGGGCTGTCCACACCCCCAACATACGCCACTAGGTGTTCGCCGGCGTCCCTCAGCTGGTCTTCTCTCTCCGGCGTAGCGGACATTCCTCGTTCTCGATGACGGGATAGATGTTACCTTGACCGCCTCCATCCTTAATGCCGCTGTCAGCGCCTCGTGGCTGGTTTTATAATCGCCGAGCATTAGGCGCTGACGAATCTCCGTGTCCCGTACCCCGTCGAAAAAGTTGTAGGCGGCTTCCCGGGATACGAACACCAGTGGCAGGTCAACCAAGGCCTTGCTAGCCAGCTGCTCAATCGCTATGGCGAACTCCTGCAGCGTCTCCCCCGGCTGCTGTGACCTTGCCTATAGCTGGCTGCGGTATGCTGCGGCTAAGCGGTGGTTACCGAAACGATTCTCCAGGGCCTCCCAGATGTCCTTAGGCGCCGCCGTTGTCTGCACCGCGTTTAGGACTTCCGCGGCTCGTCCCTGGAGGCTGGCTATTAACTGTGTGGCCTCCTCCTCCGGTGACCATCTGTTGTGCTTGGCCACTGTGTCGAACTGGCGGCGGAAGACCTCAAATGTTGACGCGCCGTCATATTTCGGAGCTTTGACGCGCACCGATGTTGTGTCACGTTCCGGTGCGTCGGCCTTCAAAAACTTCAACCTCCTGCCGACGACGTCCTCCACCATGTCACTCAGGGACTTGACGCTTGGGAATTTGATTTTTATTTTTATGTTTACCTTTAAGTAATGTTTGATTTGTCTCTTGTCTAGCTGAAACCTGTCGGCCTTCCTTCCAGGTTGTTAACGCGGTTAGCAAGGTCTTCGACGTCTTCCGCCATGGCTTTCAGGGACTTGGCGTTACTGTCGGCCTTTTCCTCTAGGTCACTGAAGCGGTTCGCCAGGTACTCGACGCGCTCGTCCACTTGGCCCATCCGCTTGCCCAGCTCCGTCACGTCATTCCTCACGCCGGCCAACTGTTCTTCAAATTTGGCGGCGAGAGCTTCGTTCGCCACCTTCATTTCCGCGGTCAGTTCGGCCATCTTTGCGGTCATTGTCGTGGCCAAGTTGTTGTTTGCCGTTTCCGTCTTCGCTGTTCATTCGGTCTTCATTTCTTCCGTCTTCGCTGTAATTTCGGCCTTCATTTCTTCCATCTTCTCGGTGATGTTGTCGTTGGCCGTCTTCATTTGTTTCAACTCTGCGGCCAGGTTGTTATTTGCCGTCTCCAACTTCTTTTCCATTTTCTCGGTGATGTTTTCATTCGCCGTCTTCATTTCCGATGTCAGTTCGGCCTTCATTTCCATCATCTTCTCCAAAATCTTTTCCAGTGCCGCGTCCATAGGTGTAATGCTCGGTGATGTTGTTATCCCGCTTCCTGACACCAATGTGACTTTGTGGGTTCGTGAAATTAAAAGTCCAATTGCACCAGTCAAAAATGTTCTTTATTTCCACCGACTTACAGTTAAACTCTTCCCAATTACACAGAATTACGTAATGCACACAATTACGATTCACCCGTTCGTCCGTTACAATTTCACTTGCACTTGTAATTACGTACAATCCTCCGATGCTCTCACACAGTCTTCTCGTCGTTCACTAGAGCGTCAAGCACTGACTGACTGACCTCCAGCCCGGCGTGTTGCTTATATAGGTTCAGCTGGCCGATAGGGAATGTTCTGGATTAGATGAAATATCCCGTAAGTTCGAGAAATCAAGGGCAGCGGAAAGGGACGGCACGGTAATGTTTTTTTTTTCCCCAGCCACCCCACGTTACCGCTATAAGACAAACGAGGGGGCGTGTCCGAACGCCTCCGTCTCCCGCTGCTGCCGTCAGCTAGTTCTATAGGGTGTTCCAACGTTCGTGTGACAGTATATATAATAGGGAGGGAGAGAGAGAGAGAGAGAGAGAGAGAGAGAGAGAGAGAGAGAGAGAGAGAGAGAGAGAGAGAGAGAGAGAGAGAGAGAGAACGAGGGAGTGATACTTACTCTCTCACTCATACCTTGAGACCCTAGAGAGAATAAAGAGTAATTCTAATGGATTTACATTACTCATTCGGGAATCTAACTGCGATCTTAGCCTTGGAATCTAGCACACTAGCCACCAGACCACAAGATAGTCAACGCTGGTCCTTCAAGTTCATACCCTTTACACAATATTACAGAAAATTTTGAATATTGGTAGCACTTTAGAACATAATAAAGGACAGTAAAATATAAATTAGAATGAATGAATTACTAGACATGGTTGAGTTCACAGAACCTATTTGACAAAGTTGTGTATTTTAAAGTGATCATTTTTGTAGTAATCTGCTTTTTATTGACACCTTATGGCTTGTCATCACATGGAATTATATAAAATTCCTTCTGAATAATGAGGGCTTCATAGGCTATTCCAGAAATGATCAACACATCGTTTTAGTTATCCAAAATCTCTGGAGCCCATTTGCTTATATTGTGACTTCGTGGGTTCGTGAAATGAAAAGTCCAATTTCACCACTCAAAAATGTTCTTTATTTCTACCGACTTACAGTTAAACTCTTGCCAATTACACAGAATTACTTGCTGCACACAATTACAATTCACCAGTCCGTCCGTTACAATTTCACTTGTCCTCGCGATTACATAAACTCCGATGCACATACCAGTTACGTACAGTCTTCCGTTGCACAATCCTTTCGTTCATTAACACGTCACTGACTAACACTGCCTTCTTACACCAAGAACTGTCCTCACTCACACACTAACCAACTGACTGACTCCTCGCTGCAGCCCTTTTTATAGGCATCTCGCCGTCTTCTCGACGTTTCCAGATGATGAACGATCCCGTAATTTCTGGAACACAGGTGAAGGAGAAACAGACCGCACAATTATGTTTCTTTCCCCAGTCGTCCCTGTCACCACTATAAGACAAACGAGGGGGAGGTGCGGCTAACACGAACCTCCCCTGCCTTCCGCTCCCAGCTGCTTTCACAGGGTGTTCCAGCGCTCGCGTTACAATATAAACAATTTCGATGAAGATTTTTAATGTAAATGACAGCTTGAAGTGGCCATTTTCTTAAAAATATTTGTATGGAATCCTTGAAAGATACTTAAGACGTTGATGTTATACACAAATATTAATCTTTTTCTTAATATTGTTTGTTTGGATTAAGGAGACTCAAAACTTTAATTTCCGATGAAAATCGATTTCAAATTTCAGTAGTTTTTCTACCTCTTACAACCGTAGTATAAAAAGTAAAATCGAAAAAAATCAGTGTTGATAATAACAATTTTATAAATTATCCAATTAATGCAAAATATACTCGTTCTATGCTCTTGTTCAAAGAAACTTAAGAGAAAATTAATAATACAGTTTATAAAAAAATAATCCTTATGATTTAGAAAACTTGGTAAATGAAGAGAACTTCATGGACTCTGATAGGACATGCCGACAAAGACAACAGCAGCCTAATTGCGGTCACTCATTAACACAAAAAGTGGAAAACCTACCTAGTGCCATCCATAGTTTGGGCATTAATTCATAATAGTAATTATACCTGCTCTTGACAATAGCCCACTCTCCAACTCAAGGCCACTCTTTCAAGGCTAGCCATTAAATACGAATGATTTTTTTCCCATCATAAATACGAGCATAGAGCTGCAAGTTATCTTTACGTGAAATCATGTTTTGTAAAATATCAATATCCTCCATACATCTATATATTCTTAATGTAACCGCTAACAGACGATTCAATAAAGATACAAAGTATACGAAAATTTCAACACAATGACCTATAAATGTCTTAATATGTATAACATGGCATAAAATGAACGCAATATTATTACATTAAACCACCTTTTGGACCAATGGAGGATTTATATACACGTTAGCAATGTCTATAATAAACAAAATATGGCATATCATCAGAATTTGGATGACCAAGAGAAAAACCCCAGCTCCAAGTTGTCCACCACAAATCTCACTTTCCAGTCGCCTGGGATATTTCCAAATCTACTGCAATTAATTTCAACTAAAGGAAAAAAACTGCACCAGAAGCCTTTCAAAACCAGTACTTTACACTTAGTGATGTCTAAGTGTAATAATTCCAAGACCTAAAATTTTAAAATATTGTAATGTCAAATTTGTTTACTTTTTATCTTATATTTGCGTTACGTTGTATAGCAAACTTGTAGATTTTTAGATGGGTTTTCTTTATAACCTCCTGAGATAAAAACTTATATGCTTTAATGATCTTACCTGCAGGTTTTAAAATTTTGGAACCATATTTCAATTTTATATTTCGAAACCCTAATTAAAAGTTGACATTATTATCAAATAGCTACATAAATTAATTTAAAACACAAGCTCAAGGGATATACTCTTTTACATTTACGTTTTAAGCAATATAAATAATTTATAAAGCCCAAAGCTCTTTACGTATCATTTGTCCTTTTCTAAAAGGCATCTGATTTACCACCATCTTTGTTTCAAATTATTTGCCATCGAACTACCAATGTTAATAACAAATAATGAGCAAAGAAAGCAATAACAAGAGAGGTATTTAATTTTAATGGTATATAAGTAAGTTTAATAGTTTTATTGTTTGTACTATTGATGTGCACGTCCTTCTTAACAAACAATACAAAACTAAAATTAACAGAATCTGTATTTTTCAAATTTGTTTACAACTTTCACGAGTCAGTGTTCTTAAATAAGGCATATTTTATTATATAATTAATTTAGGAACAAAAGTATATTTGAACAATATTAAATTATAAAGAACCAATACAAATTCATTCAACGTCGGATTAAACAACTTACTATCTTATAGAATTTCGTTCATCGATGAAATCGCAAAGTTTGTGTTACAGTTTGAGTTTTGATTTTATTTAATTTTATCTACAATTTATTTCCAGTATGTGGAGAACAGTTTTATTCCAAGTAAAAATTTTCTACTTAGATTTCACTGGAAGTAAATCTTTTAAGATCCCCCTCAACGAAAACAGCACTTAGTCCATGTATATGTGGGCGTGTGTGTCTATGGGTAGAATAATTCCAAAACTAATGTTCGGTTACATAAAAACTTATTCAGCTTTATAAAACTGCCAGAAGTTTTGCTATTTCTATGACAATGAAAATGAAGAGTGTATCTTTAATTTCCTGTGGATGCTTCTGGAGTTGCCTTCATTTTTAATGACCTTACACAACAATTAAACAGTAAGAGATAGACAAAAATGTTTACTACATAAAACAAAGACAGTGAAGCACACAATTTAGCTCTCTTTTTGTGACGGGGTTAACTGTTTTCAAGATACTCTGTGTTATTGGTTTTAATTTTCCAAGACGCCATTAAGGCTACGCAAACAGAACGGGATTTTAAAGCTAGGATCGATCACTCTAATCTGACTATCGCTTTAAGTCTGGTGTATTCCTTAATCCCCTTTCATCTTTAAGGAAGTAATGCAATAAGGCAATTTATGCAAATTTTAACTCCATTAACATGAATGGAATAGAAGAATGAGGATTGGTAAACTAGTTTTTTGAAGAATGGTTAGAAAATCTCATGTGAATGTAACATGTAAGAATTTTTTCTTCAGGTTTTTGAAGTACTTGATGGTTCCACTGAAATAATGACTTGTGCCTATTTTCGAAGATACCATTAACTTCTTACTGCGCTTTTGCAGAATATAAACTGCCTTGGATGATCATTACTGTGTAGGCTTATTTCCAGGAGGTAAAAAGTTTTATGTTCCAAGGTCATTTTGTTTTAAGGTGGATAGAGTGTATGCATGTAACTCTTGAATAACTTGAAGAACTCCAATTTAACTCTCGAAGAACAGTTTGAAATGCTTCGTGAGGTCTGTGCTACTTCGCATGCATTAAGAGAGTAAAATGTTTTAAGAATTCTTTTTAAACACGCTCCACGTTCTTGGACAAGAATGGAAATGGCTGCCGTCTTGAGCAAAAGGGAAGTTATTTAGGTCGCTATGACAACTGATCCGCTTATTGCAGCGCTGAAAGAGATCGCAGTACGAAACTAGACCGAAGGTCCTTGTTTCGCTTGCTTGTATTGGAAGGCATTTTCAGAGGTAGCGAAGCGCGATCTTGGCTGCTGTTTATAACAAGCTTCTGTTCACAATAAGAAGCAAGGCACAGACAAAAGATGTGGAATATTGCCAGCTGACGGTTCTCTAACAAAGTAAAACATAGCTGTCTGAGTACCTCATTATACTGCTTAAAATGTACTTCACAAAAACGTAACAAAGAATGGGACTATTACTGGCCTCTAACCTTCAGAAAACGCCCACACAGCTAAGTACCTCATTATGTTCTACTGCGTGCTCCTCAAGAACAATGCAGCAGTCGTAAGACTTCTAGAAGTCTTCGAGTACCTTTGTTTTTAGCCGCTCTAAATTAATATAATAATGCTGTTCAACACTAAAGGCAGAACCGAACAAAAGTCACAAGCCATCTTAACTTAATGATCATGGAAGCGAACATAAGAGGCAGAACACTTGATCCTAATTTTAAGTTAAAAAAAACATATTTGACATTATTAAATGGTTAAGAGTCACAAAATGAGTTTATATCGTTCACTTAAGATCTCGCTACTCTCGATACAAGATGCTTCCTGTGTTTCAAACTGCTCTCAAATAACATTTGTACAAACTTTTTATAAGTAACGTATGTATTACTTGAAATAGTGTTTCGACTTATCTTAAAGCGGTGAGGTACAATGCGTTCAGCACATAAATGTGCAGTCAGTCGATGTCAGCCAAATAAATGTTCTGTGAGTTAGCGAACTAGTCCCTTCTTGCTCTCGGCTCCCAGCTAAGAACTAGGTGTGACACTAACAAACACATGTAGCTAGACCTACATGTATCAGCTAAGACCCTTTACCGCTAAACAAAGGATGAATCAATCGAGGACAGTTGTGGCCGCTTGAGCGCTGCCGACCAGCATTTCTATGTATGCTGATGTATGCCCTCCTAGAGAACTAAATGACCTGACAATTTAGAATCGTTTGTTAATATAATTAAAACCGGTTTGTGTCAATACATATATTATTTTATTTAAATAATTAAAAAATCCTTGATCACTAAAATAAATAGAAAACTTTGATATAAGCTTTAAACGTCTTCTGCAACAATGTTGTCTAATTTAGGCTTCGTACATTTTTCTTACTTTCTTTGTTATCTCTCTTTCCGACCTTATTCCTTTCCTTCTATTTGTTTAAACAGTTTCAGGTTTGTTTTCATGTTGTTTAAAAAATTATAAACAATTATATACAAGAAAGCAGCTCTTAGGGTCTATGCGTTCTGCACATTTTTTAATAAATTGCATGTCTCCAATACACACGCGCCCTCCCAAATAATTCTGGAAACTACTCTAACGATTTAATAATTCCTTCATCATTACATCGGAATGTTCTTTCAGTAAACTTAGGTTATAAGTTATTTGCAAAAAATTTATAAAAGGGTACAGGAGAGGTATTTCGTTTTATGTTAGACAATTTAATTTGTATTTAACCAAACATTCATATTACAGGAGACTTCGGGTCAATTTTTATATCTTACGGTATTCAAAACGCCATGGTGTAAAAGAGGGTCTGAAAGTTTAACATTTAAATGCTGATATTCTGTTATGTTTTTGTAGGATTCAAGACTTGGTTCTCGTCAGTTCAACATGTTGATGGATCATTAGGTTTCTAAATTTGAAAATAACTCACTATATGAGATGAACAAAACAATTTACTGGAATGAATTCTTTTTAAAATCTTACACATTTCATTTGATCTCCTCTGCATTCTTGTTGTTTGTTGTAATCTTGCTTGAAAGCTGTACATCATAAACTTGGAATTTCTTGGTCTTGATCTTGTATATTTTTCTTCAAATACTCTACAGTTATGATCTGATTGGAAATTAATGTTACTTTGACATATGCTGAAGCCGTTAAGTCTGAATGCAGGTGACCAGGTGATATCTCCAAACCGAGATCCTAAGTGTGAAGGAAGTTTGTCAATTCCGCCATTTGTTTCTGTTGGTATGTGTCACAGCCTCATTTTGTTAGATCTAATTGACATCCCTGTTTAGTGTACTCCTAATGTCTGCGATACCTTTCCATATATTTCACAATTTTCAGCCACAGTTTTCTCATTTTAATTTTCAAAAGGATGGGCTAACTTTATTGAGAATCATCCAAAAGAACAACACTCCATTGCCTCTTTTCCCTATGTGACGGTCGTTCATGCACTGCCAAAGGATTTGTGTCACTACAGTATCGAACATCTTGCTAGTTCACGAAGTCATGTGAGTTAAAATACCTCTTCTGATATAAATAAATATTCAACCTACCAATATTTTGAAGAATGGATACTAAATTATCCTACAAAATGAAGTCGAGTTTAAGCTTGAACAGGCCGAATCTTGTAGTGATGGAACTTTAGATCCTTGTGTAAGGTAATACATACCTATGCTACCATTGTGTGCAAATTCCAGCATATTGTGATGCAGATTTTGATAGATTTCATTTCACAGCCAATTTCACTCTTTGGATATTTTATACTGAACATGTCATCATGAAATGGAGGTTCTAAACTATCTGTATCATAAAACCAAATCAAATTTTGTTCTTGGGAGGAACCTTACTTCAACAGAAGTTGAGACAGATGGAATTCAAAAGTATGCTTGATCCTCTTCCATCGTTTCGAGGTAGTTCTTTACCTCAAATCCTATGATGGAAGTTAGCTCTTCTCACCCTTATATGGGAATCAGTTTAATCCCAATAATGGGCTACATTATATTAAAGTGAAGTGCTACCAAACCTTCAAAGAAAATTACTGTGCTGGTCAGTATGATCTTGAAATATGTTCATATACTTGACAATGCATATTAAAGTGGATAATATAATTCATAAGACTTATAAAACGTCAGAGTTACATAAGTAACGTGTAAAATATAACCAATTTACCAAATATATCTGGTTTAAAGGAATACAATTCTACATTTTATCAGTGATTTATAGACCCATATTTATTAAACTTAAAAAAGGCCTGGCTCTTTAATGCTTGCTGGCAAAAAGATTCCACCCTTCATTTGACATATTCTAGTTATGTCGTAAATTCAATATTTAGAAAATCTGGGACATTTGCTTAAGTACTTAAGTGTTTCCAAATATCATAATTGAGGTACACAGAGGCGTCAAGGAAGCTTTTGTATTAACCCAGTAGTTTACGTACCTACAAGATGGTGCCAAGCTATTCAACATAGGTGCAGTTAACACCGACTATGAACGTATCTTTCCCAAGTGCATCTTTTAGGAAAAATTGCTGTGTTGATGACAGCAAAAAGGACAGAATGTCACCGAAAATGACCAGAGCACCCTGTAAGAGAAATCTGTCTCATCTGGTTTATAACGAATGTCAATAGTTTCAAATCTTTATAAATACGAGTAATGTTTTCTTCCCACATATGAACTACCGTATAATAGCAATGAAATTCGTTTTATAATAAAATACAGAACGTGTATTTTAATTCCTTAAACATTTTATTATTTGTATTTCCATTTAATGATATGATCTACATTTAAAAATTATTCTACTACATACAGCACGCTCGCCTTTGTAGGTGGTAGTTTATCTGCATCACGGTCAAAGGTCCCGATTTCGAATCTCAGTCAGGGTGAGTTATCTGGATAAGCCTTTCTACAGGGTTTTCCATTATCATGAAAGATTATTGTAAGTGTAAGTTTTATTGGCCCAGGGCTTATTAGAGCACTGTTTCACACATTTTCTTCACTGTGCGATATAACTTACCACTGCAGGACTTAAATTTACATACAAAACATTATGGCCAATTTAAAAATTATTTCCATGGTTACACTTTCACATTACTTTTCTTTTACTAAACATTGTTCAATATTGTAAGATAATAAAATTGCTGCTTGTGATATTGTGATGTAATTTATTCTAGTAGTACAAAAAATGCACTTCAGTTACTAGTTGCGAAAATATATATTAACGAGCAGGTCACATCAGGTAGTGAAAGGTTATTCAGAGTTCTAGTGCTACTTGATATTCTCAGCCAGGCGACCGGAGAGGAAAGGTCAATCACTTCACAGCGTTGAATGAAGTGTATATTACGTCCCTGAGGTGTTTCCGAGGTGAACGTATGCGATCTGATTGCAGATCCCACAAGAGTTATCTGTAAAATCGTTACGCAGCACAATGTAGAGCTTCGCATTTCACATAGAGAACTTACTGCAGTCGTGTGTGTGTGCGTTTGTGTGATCTGCCTGAACAGAGTTTAAAGCCCGTCCTTAGTATGCAGACATATAGGCGATTGGCACTCATAGTAATAAATTAAATGATAGAAACTTGAGAATTACGCCTTCCCGATTAAAATTATGGTACATCCATGGCATTTCCTAGTCATAAGGTTGCACAATAATTTTAAAAATAACCAAACTTCAGCCAGCGAAGACGGTCTTAGCAGGTTTTCAACCAGAGACCCTCCCATTCACGAATTCATACCCTAAAAGCCTATAATCTTTTTTTTTTTTAATGCGGAGTATACATAAGAATTTTGATTCCCCCTTTTTTTGTAATTTATATCCTCCAACGTTAAGTCATATCGGACGATGAATGGAATCGGTGAAATGATGCTCAAATGAGCCCAGGGTTCATAGAGCTTACAGTTACCCGACATTCGCCTTTCAGGGAAAACCTGGAAAAATCCTTATCCAGCTAATTCTCCCTGACCGAGATTCGAACTCGGGTCCTCTTGAACGTGAGGTAGACATGCTACCACCACGCTACCGAGGCGGGCTGATTCCTATTTTCTTACTATAACATAGGTGTTTGACAAATATGCTATATTTTGAGTTCACCATAAGTGAAAAATTAAAATAAAAAACAAATAGGCAAATACAGCCCTCAGTATTTTGAAAATATTCGTCATTATTCCTTACATTTTCCAATACTTTAAGCAATTTAAATGTGATAACGGCTCTTCATTTGCTTCTCCTGAATTCTTGATGATCTCAGTACATATTACCCCAATTTTACTTTCTGTACTACACACTTATAATACATGCAGGAAGTATTGTACTGTCACAAAAACTTGATACCGAAATTTCACCGAAAATATGTATTTTGATATCTTCTGAATCATCGTTCCGAAAAGCATTTTTAGAAAAATTATGTGGGTACGCGCTGATCGATCAGCAGTACAATGCTTTACAGATCAGAGTGAAAAGAAGGTAACAGTACAAAAAGAACAATATCACTCAGGGGTAGGCTAACAGGCCGCCCCCTAACTACACTAAGTTAGAACTCCAATAATACTCTCTGAGAAATTATGTCAATATTGAAGATGTAAGACAGATATCAAGCACTAGAATCACTCGAATCAGATGTATCATTTAGAAGCAGGTCCTGTGGTAGTCTCCTCTTCAAGTGTGAGGGCTGGCGCGTGCGGACGCCGATGTTATAATCCACAGCTCCTAAAAAGTGGAAAAGAAACGACGAGCGATCCTGAGAATGTAGTGGTGAAGAGGTAACAGTCCTAGTTCGTGATGGAGCTGCTGATTACGGATGAACCATGGGGCGTTCGTAGCAATGCGCATGAAGCGATTCTGTATGACCTGAAGACGACGCAAATGACATGTGTGTGCGGCCCCCCACACTTGGCAGGCATATGTAACAAGTGGACGAACGAGTGATTTGCAGAGTAACACTGCAGAATGTAGGCCGAGGCTGGAACGGCGATGCAACAGAGGTGAGAGTTTTGAAAGTCGCCCGGAGGCCAGTTATATAAGACGATCGATATGAGCACGCCAGGTCAGTCGAAAGTCCAAAAGCACTCCAAGGTATTTAACGGGAGTTGTAGTGGGGAGCCAAGGGACATTGTTCCTGTAGAGAGTCAAGGGAGTAAGCGGAATATATCGGCAAAGAGTGAAGATTTTAGCTTCGGTTTTCTGAGGGTTCAATGAGATCCGCCAAGTGCGGAACCAATGAGTTAGGCGATCTAAAGAGAGCTGTACTACTTGTTGTGCCTGCTGGAGATTAACATGAGAATAATATAGTACTGTGTCATCAGCGTAAAGAGCTAAAGAAGTCGGAGCTAAGTCAGGAATATCAGAAATGTATATATTAAATAGAGTCGGAGCAAGGTGCCCTGTGGGGCACCTGCGGTAATATTACGTGGGAATGAAAGCTTTCCACCAATGCGTACTGAAAAGCTGTGGTCGTAGAGGAAACTGTGAATTAGATCTGATAAGTAATTAGGAAGACCGATGCAGTAGAGCATAAGGAGCAAACCATCATGCCAAACCCTGTCGAATGCCTGTGCCACATCATGGAAGACAGCCGTGGTTTACTGATGGGCTTCGAAGCCGTGAACAATTGACTGAGTTAATCGTAAAAGCTGATGGGTAGTGGAATGTTTTTGACGAAATCCAAATTGATAAGGCGGAAGAACATGGTTATGATTAAGGTAAGACAGAAGACGGCGATGAATTACTTTTTCAAACAGCTTGTAGAGGGTCGGCAACAGACTTATAGGACGATAGCTTTCGAGGAGGTGTTTGGCTTTATTGGGCTTATATGGGCAAACTTCCAGGTGCGAGGTAAATAGCCGAGGCGTAGACAGGCATTGAGGATGGATGACAAGTATGCAACTGCTTTTTGGGTGAGCTTCTTGATAACAATGTTAGGAACCAAGTCGTTCCCGCGAGATTGCATAAAAGAAGGGCTCGAATCAGGGAAGATAGTTCCCGTGGGCTTGTAAATGAAATCCCTTGTGAGACTGTGGGTCGAGTGCGATAGGTATGTAGCTCCTTTTCCACGTCTGCAATAGTCTCATCATCGGATGATATGGGAAGTGCAAACACACGCTCAAAGTGATCGGCCAAAATTTCACACTTGGTGGGAATATCTGTAACCAGTCTATCACCTGCAGACAGCGCCAGTACAACAGTTGGCTCACGAACAACACGTTTGGTGGCCTCCCATAGCGTGTGGTCAGAAGGAGAGAGCGACGCAAGATAGCGCTCAAAGGGCTCTAGACGATGTCGCTCCAACTACAGTTTCACCCGTCGAATGAGTCCGTTGAGCTTTCGACGGAGCCAGGGTTGTCGGTCCCGTTGCCACCGTCGACGAACATGGTGCTTTTCTCGGATGAGACTTAATATGGAGAGGGGGAAGAAGGGGCAAGAATGATGTCTATGTGGAGAAGCGGAAAGTCGGGCACAACTGCAAATGGTGTCAGTGAAGTGCTGTATCGCGAGATCCACATCGTGATTAGAGGCAAGTTGGTACGAACTGGCGAGTGTTGCATCCAGATGAGACTGGAAAGTTTCCCAATAAATGTAACCACTGAGCAGCCTCGGAGCTAATTGGTGGAAGGCAGGTGGAATAGAAAAGGTGACAATCACCGGGCAATGATCAGAATCAAGCTCTGGTATGGAAGAAACAAAGGTGGGCAGGTTTAGATTACGGTGTATACCGATATCTAGAATATCAGGGGCAAATAAGGTATTGGAAGGAAAATGAGTAGGATCTTCGGGTGCCAATATCGATAGACCATAATTAGCAAGGGCTGTAAACAGAAGTCGGCCATTTGGATTTGTCGTTCGGCATCCCCAAGAGGAATGCTTACAGTTGAGATCACCTAGAAGAAGAGTGCTGTTCCCCGCAGGGAAGAGCAGTGAGAAATATGTATTATTCAGCCTGCGATTTGGTGGTTTGTATGCGCTAAGGTCACCACCGTCTGCACAATAGAGTTTAATACCCACCACTTCCAAATTGGGCACATGTGGGAGAAATATCTCGCTGTGACTCAGAGAACGTCGAATGAGAAGAGCCACTCCACCAGATGCTTTATCTGCGTCATGGTCCTGCCGGTAGATGACGTAACCAGGAACAGTGAAATTCTCATTGGGAAGAAAATGTGTCTCTGTTATACAAGCTATATCAACATTGTGATGCGTAAGAAATGCTATGAAGGAGGAACGTTTAGCCCGAAGACCGTTAGACTTCCAATTCATGAGTGTGAGCTGACGTAGAGATGAAAAATTACGGGTGGCCATTGTGGAAGATTGGAGGAAGAAGGGAATGAAGAAGTTGCAGCAGTTGCGGGAGAACTGCCTGCTCCTGATAGCGCCGAGATTGTCTTTCCTTCAACTGTAAGTAATGAGAACAACCGCGATAGTTTGCCGGATGACCTTGTTGGCAATTAACACACTGAGCTGGTGTAGTAGAGGGCTTCGTGCACTGAGAAAAGTTATGGTTGCCTGTGCAGCGAACACAGAGGGGCTCTAGGTGGCAGTAATTTTTGGTGTATCCATAGTGTCACCCGAGCGTCGGAACACCCTATAGACTGGGCGAGCAGCAGACGGGTCGGTGTTCGCCCCGCCCCCTCGTTTGTCTTATAGCGTTAAGAAGGGATGGCTGGGACAAAAAACATCACGGCGCCGTCTCTTTCTGTTCCACCTGTGTTCTCGAACTTACAGGATATTTCCTCTAATCTGGAACCTTCCGATCGACCCGCTGGCCCTATATAAGCAGCACGTCGAGTTAGTCAGTCAGTTCTTGGTGTAAGAATGAAGTGCTAGTGTACGACGAGAAGACTGCGTAAGAGCATCGGAAGATTGTACGTAATTACGAGTGCAAGTGAAATTGTGACGGACGAACTGGTGAATCGTAATTGTGTGCATTACGTAATTCTGTGTAATTGGCAAGAGTTTAACTGTAAGTCGGTGGAAATAAAGAACATTTCTGAGTGGTGTAATTAGACTTTTCATTTCACGAACCCACAAAGTCACAATAGTTTTGGCATTTAGTGCACTGAGACAGTTCCGTATTGTGTCGGTGATGTTCTAATTTGACTACGCTGTACAGTAGTCGAGATAGATTAAGAATATGTTTACCTTGGTCATTGCTAAGGAGGTCAACAACACAGATAGGCATCGGTTCCTTGTTCTTACGTAGTAAATGTGTAACTTTACGAACAGGGAAGTTCTGAGCACAAAGTTCATCATAAATCTCTTGGTCACTGAGGGAGCACGGTAGGTTGCGTATGACGACTGAAAAGAGTTTGTCTGAAGGGTTGTGAAATGTGTAGTATTCTTGCTTAATTGATGTCAAGTACGAGGTAAGGCTGCGGTAGTCTGTGGACGTTGAAGTGTAGACCTTAGGAATGGCTCCCCGTAGCTCAGTGTGAAATTCAGATAAGACACATTTTTTTTACATCTTGTAGTAGCAATTGATAATTGTGCACATTGCGGACACATATAGGAGGAATTTTCTCTTTCTGAGAGATGGAGGCTGTGTCAGAAGTGTCGTGGTCTGGTGCTTCACTTAAAGGATTGAAGCGATTAGATGTAGGAATTGGGTATGCATAGCGTGAGAGAGTAGGTTGTTCAGAAACAGAGGCAGTGCATCGGCGTTTGTTTTGTTGTGAACCCTGGGTGAGAGAGGACTGCGAGCGTTGACTGCGCTCTAAACAGTCAGATGGGGCACAGTCTGCCATTGTATCATCGTCGTGCTGCACGGAGTTATTTAGTGTATTAAGGGGCTGAATTGAGTGAGGTTGAGATGGTCGTACTATTGGTTTACTTACTGTATTATCCCCGGTAGCAGAAGACAGTTGCGATTGGTAGTGCTGATTAGATGACGTCAGTTGTAGCGTAGAATTGGAGCTATCCCGGAAGTTCGTGTCGTTATTTAATACATTTAGCGCTGAATATAATATTCTACAGGTATCATCCGTTTGTAGAGCCATGTAGATATATGATATATAGCAATGAATAATATACAAAAGCTAGCTGACAGCTAACTACAAAAACACGTGATTTGTAAGCAGAGCGTTCAGACACAACCTGCGCGCTCGACGTACCCTTGTCGACCCGCTGGTGTATGTGAACAGCATAATTCAAAAATGAGAGCTTGCTTAAATGCCAAACTTCCTATTAAAGTCCAATTCTTCAAAACACGCGATATGAAGATTTGTGAAGAAAATCTTCCATCCCAGATTGTGCTTTTCATATCGTGCGGGATGGATCATGCGGTTTCGTCAGTAGCCGGCATCTCGGAGGTCCGATTTCGATATTTGTGGCCGACTTAACTGACACATGGATTTTTCCAGGGGCTTTTCACGTGTTGCTAGGCGAGTACTGGGTAAGTTAATTACCTCCCCCGAATTTCCTGTCCCTCCATTCCATCTCCATTGTCATTTCACGTCATCTCCCCTTTGGTGGTCTCTTTCAGGGTTTCTCGGCGTTGCATGGCAGGATGATGTGTGCTCCTGGTAAACAATTTTTCCTTCCGTAGGACAGTACTCCGCTCTCCTAGTCGGCCTGGTGGGCTGTTTCAGGAATGTGGTAGAAGGGATGATGATCGTAAAGCCTGCCGGGGGTTTCCGAGCTCGGGCATGGCGGCTTCCGGTCTCCAAGCAGGACACTGGTGCTCTGTTTCGGGGCCACGACAGGTAGGTTGTCAGTTGTACAGGACTGCCTGGGAGTTTCAAGCTGTTAAATGGTAGAAATCCAGCCCTCTGTCTCCTGTTGCCTCTTCTTCCTCCCGGGGATGCCCTACTGAGGAGTTAGCTACAAAAGATCAGTATGATTTGTGCCGAATTCCTCTCGTAAAATTATATCCAATTCTCTCCTATCCTGTACATGGAAATGTTTAAAAATGTGGGATATCTTAAAATGGCTCTGCCTGTTTTGACTAGGTTACCATATGCATAAGATGTTTTCAAGATTATATCTTGAATCTTCAGGAGTAGTCTCTAAACTAATAAACCGTAAGAGACAATAATTCTAATTAAAAATGTCGTTCTCATTAGAACGCACATCATTGTTGTCTTCTTTTGTGTGGGCTAAACATGAGAGAAGTATATGTTTTGATTTGACTTGTCGCGTAGTCAACCTTTTTCTCATTATCCCTCTCCTGTTATTCAAGAAGAATAAGATTTCTAAGCCATCACTTGGTGATCAGTTGTCCTCCGTAACCTACAGAGAACATTCTAACCTCTGGTTGTGGGTTCAAACCACCAGAGGGCTATTGATATTTTAAGGTATGAAAATTTTTACGATGGCTTCTTTCGGAAGGGAAATAAAGCTGGTACCCATTTTGGCACATATAATAGGATTAGGTTTACTACTGAGGGGATTTGACACCAGATCCTGTGGTTTATGGCACATAAGCCCCAAGTGGGGCACCCTTGGAAGGAGGTGAGAGGATACAGAGGGCAGCCTACCCAAGGAATAATGTCAGTGCAAATGGCAAGATGCCTACTAATTATCAATTGGGAACCCCCCCCCCCAACCTTGGCATCACAACCAGGATTCCATCCGCCGTGGTCCGGAAACGACCCACTAGGCCGGTCCGGAGACCAGAAACCGTCCTACGAAGAAGGAAGTGTGTATCAGAAGCATATCATCCGGTCATGAACGCTGAGACACCTGCCGAAACTTCTACCTTGAAAGAGACCACCAAAGGAGAGATGATGTGAAATTATAATAGAGATAGAATGGAGGTACAGGAAATTCCTGGGATATAATTAACATACCCAGCATTCATCTGACAACTCGGGAAAACCCTTGATAAAACCCATGGGTCAGATAGGATGGCCACGGTAATGGAACCCGGGCTGACCACAGACGAAACGCCTGAGCCATCGCGTTCGGTCACATGAGATCATCTGAAGTCTGAAAAAGAGGCATTTCAGCAAACTTAACCTGTAGTTCACTCTCATTAAAGAATTAAACGCTGAGAACGTTAGTAGCAGCAGCTAGCAGTAGAGTAGCAGCTAAAGAGCGTTCAAATAACAACTCAGTTTATTTATTTTATATAGAGATCAGCTCTTAAAATACATTTTTATTGATTAAGCGTACGTATTCTCCTTTTCACTTTGCACACGCAAGGTAATAAAATAAGGTCATTTCTACAAATGTGTGTTTTGATTAACGTAAACTAAATGGGAGAACGATAATTTCTTTGAATAGTCTGTACAAGAGAAAATAAAGAAACTCACTTGAATTAAACTATTTATATTGTTAAGCATAATGTATTCCAAACATCATGTAAATTTAAATTCATATGCACGCGCAACAAAGCGTACGTTGATGAATGTTTATTCTAATTAATAAAATGAGAGAGAAATAGCTTATGTTATTTGTCTATCTACTTCCTGTTAATCGAGGTGAACATTCATCAAGAATTTAAATTTTGTTGAAGAGATAAGGAGGATACAGAAAGCTAAATTGAAATTATCATAAACTTACAAGTGGATGTTTGTGTAATAGCTTTGATATTTTATGTTCTTGCGTGGTGACGAGAAAGCCGAAAGCATAAGTGCTTGAAAATCCATAACAGTAACAAAAATATTTCAGGAATAGCTAATGCTATAAAATTATTGTTAATATAAATCGTGTGTCTTAAGGAGTTCTACAGTTTTGTGCAGTAATATATTGCCTATCCTTTAGGCTTGAAAAATTATAAAAACGACATTCAGAATAGAGTTGTCTTCACAGGCTACTTGGGGCAAACGGAAAATACAGATCTTAATTTCATGCGAACGTCTTAAACATGCTATTTTAATATTTAACGTTAGTCATTAGAGGAAAGCAGATAGATATAAGGAAATATTCTCCAAGTATAGGGTGTACTGAAGAAGCAGTATTTTATTCAAATGCTTTTCAGAACATACTTAACTTGAATACAAAATCTTATATTTCACCAATTTTTTTAATCGCGCTAATGATATTTCTAGAAATGTCGTTAAGATTCAGGAACCCTTAAAACGTGTTTTTCCGGTGAAATCTCTAATGGCGTTTTTGGATGGAGTGAAATTGTTCCTCTATACCACTAGGTGCCGAGAGAAAATGCTCCGCGTACCGTGCGAGACCGCACTCAGAAGATCTCGAATTAGACTTCCCGTAGTCACTGCCCACTTTCAGTTTGACTTTTGCGGTTTTTTTAATAGCCGGTATGCAAATACTGGAGTTATTTCTTGTCTAACATGAGTTGCTTTCCATTATTTCGCTTTCATTAAGTGTCCTTATCATTTTGGTGCACTACTAGGTTTCGTTAGATATAACGATGTCCGGCAGATGACGCCGATGCCTGAACACAAGAAGACTACTTGGTTAGGGTGTTTACACCTTTTAAGGATTTTCGCACATTTCTGTAGCCGGGTTGTCTCTTGTAGCTTGACTCTCTTCTTTTTTCACTTCAATCCTTTCTTCCGGTGGGTATATCAATAGCAAATTTCCCTAGGTCGTTGTGTGCAAGGTGTTCCCCTTCGCTGTATAAATTTATAAGCTATGTAGGTTATAATTAGAGAAAGTGATAGTCCTCTAGGTGCTAATTTCTTAAAGCACTACAAAAATAAACGGAAACAGATAGAGAATGTTCAACTTTATATTTTTTACCTTAAACTTAGCAATGTTACATGAAAGCTCCTTTCTCTACAGTTACATTACTACCAAATATGGACGTCTCTTGTACATTAGTGGAGCTATTCATTGTGACCATCTAGGCTTTAGTGGAAAACACTGCAAATACTTTGATGTAGGTGGATTACCATTTCAACCGGCTGTGTAACACTCCCATACTCCCCAACCCCCCTCCCAACTCCTCCCCCGCACGCACACAGCTATTGTAATTCATAAACATGAAAGAAAATGTCGGCGATGTTGTTGTGTACCTACTGCAAAATATAAAACATCATAAACCTCCTTTTTATTAACACAATACACTGAAAAGCTTCTTTTTTCTGGTTTCATTGAAGGAAGTTAAATACCTCGTACAGCATAGCGAATTAAACACATATAATGCTGAAACGTCAAAATGAAAAATTAATATCTGTTGTTGCAGTTACGTAGGATCAAAATTAAACCTGTACTCTTTATTTCATTAACCTACTCCTCTGTTTTTCAAGTTTATAGCCTCATGTATATGTTTCACTGCAATTATTTATGTTTATTAGTTGCATCATAAGCAGTGACAAATACCGACAATTCCGAGATTTTGCATAGAGATTTATCTTCTCTCTTTATTTTTATATTTTGCATATTTTAGTGTTACGTATTGTATACCGAACGAGATGGCTTCGCGGCAATGTACCAAGGTTGCATTCGGTGTTCCCAGGTTCAATTCTCTACTTTTATGTACCAGCTCGATAGATAAAATTTAGATGATTCCTCACGATGTCTCACTGTGTATTGTGTCTGAAAGATCACTTAATGTCTCTTAGATGACCATTTACTAGAACTGAGGTTGTTTTAGATGCCATAAATCTTAGACACGTGACCATGGCTTTACTTTCCTTTCAATGGAAGTCGTTCAGAAAATGTTTACGCCCAAAATACTTCATCGGTGTTCCGAGACCCGGATTGACGTTGTTATATGGAGGACTGATATTCTGGGAACTAAGGTTCCAGTCCTTGCTAGCGCGTATTCTCGTCCGAACTTGAAGGTTTTCCCTTCACCATAACCCCCTTGTAGTTACACAAGTCACAAACGGCATTCAATGTTCTATGTTTGGTGACGAGGCTCTATGCTTGCGGAGGCCCTTTTCCAGTTTACATAACAATAATGCATGAATGTCCTAAAACTCTGAGAACATTTAAGCTGGGAAGATTCTCAAGACTTGTGTTGCTGCTTTTTGAAGAGAATCCTAATTTTTTAACAAAAGTATAAAACGTATTGTTATTACCATTTTAAAAATGTATTTCCTGGAGATGTTTCCAATTAATCTTGATAAATGACTTCATTCTGTTAATATCACGAAGTAGACATATAGCAGTGCTCATTGGAAGGCAAAATTTACCGGTAAATAAAATAACTATAAGATTTTTAAAAGTACAGGTGATAAAAAAGTTGATTTTATACAAATGATATATTGCAGTTTCCTTTCTTTTAATTCTGAGCACCAGATGCGTTGTAAAAGATTGGTTAGTTTCAGACCACTCTCAGCATTAGACCTTGATGCATTCTAACGCAAAACCATCTTAGACTTACAAATAGTTCAGAAGAAATTGAAGTGATTTCTCCTCTACAACGACAAAATAGCATGTGAAGCATCATAATCAAAAACCGCGCGAATTAGTTGTGCAAAAATGTGCCAGGCTCGCGTTCAGAAGGCCCCAGGCTCGATTCCCGTGGATCTTCCTCTGTTGCCATGATTTTTCCTTCTCGTTAGGGGAATGTTGCGGTGTTTTGTATCTATCATGATTTGCTTTCCCTCTTTCCTTTTCATTTCCTTTACTTTTGTATCATACGTGACTCATTTTGTACTAGCGGGAGTCCTGGACAAATAGAGCGAGTACTTGCTCCAAGGAAAGCGTGTTCCCTATAAAGAGCACTGTGCAACATATACGGGTCACTCACTACTCTATCTGTTGGCTCCAGCAGTAAGTCTTCAGGACCTACTATTTAAAAAACATAACTGCATGTGCCTAACATTTACAGCCAGAAATATTGCCCGCTTGTGCGCGTCTTTGTTGCCTGTATCTCCTGTGGGTTCTTTGCTTCATCGCTTCCTCCTGATTTATATCAACAGATCACTGATAACGCGTAATGCGTGAGATTCCGCTATGCTTATCTGTATCCCATACCATATTCTCAGAACGGTAATTTTCGTGGGTTCTTCATGAAACTATAAAGAGAGCTGACGCACAGAAGGTGCAGCAGGAACAAAATAATTTGTTCCGAAATGCAAAGGTTAAGAGTTACATCATTGCATAAGTATCAATGGTGTAGGGACACCAGGCAAGAAAATATGTAGCATTTATCAGCAGCCCGCCTTTATAGCGTAAGTTGTAGCGTGTCTGCCGTACGTTCAAGAAGTCCCGAATTCGAATCTCGGTCAGGGTGAGTTATTTTTGGATAAGGTTCTTTTTTCGGGATTTTCCCTTACCCTGAAAGTTAAATCTAGGGTAATTCTAAGATCTGCGGACCCTGGACTCACTTGAGCATCATTTCATCCATTTCATGCACCGTCCGATATGACTTAATATTAGAGGGCATAAATTAAAGAATTAAAAGAAGCCATCAGCATACTTCTAGGGAGAGTGTACTAGGCCAAACTCACAGAAGCACTGACGCTAACAGTGAAAAAGTGATAATTAGGAACAGCTGACGCACAGCAGTTAAATAAGTGGAAATACAGCCGGAAAATGTAACGGATTATGACAATTCAGCAAGATATTACGAGTTTTTATGGTGAAACTCAAACGAATTCATTAAAGGTATTCCACGAACAAAATGTAACAGATCTCAAATATAATAATTAGTTCTTAAATGATTGTTCAAAAACAAACCACTCTTGTGTGCACATTGATACTGAAGCATAGCAAGTAAGTAAATAATTAAATGTCGTCGACAGCAAGAATGAGTAAATACGCAACCTCAAAATAAGCTAAAAGTTTAACACAATGGAGATACATTATTTCTAGAGCATAATTTATTTAGATGCTGACTATTATGTGTGAGTTTGTTAACACAATAGATGAACGCAGTCTATTAAATACTTTACACGAATAATAGTATATTTGTTCAGTGACAAACTGAAGTATTTCCGGTAAAATATCTTAACAAGCATATTAAAAGCTTGTGTCATGTCATTGTCAATTCACATAATTCTGTCACTTAATAATTTGATTTGGTTCCAGCGTTTGTTACCATATCATTATTTTTGAGGCGTAATGGCGCAACGTTGTCTCATCTTCCGCATAGTTTACTCACTGGAGAATCAAACAAACCCTCTTGTAATAGCAATAATCACTGCAGATTGCATACATAAAAAATCATACACTTGCTTGGAGAACAGCATTTTTGACGTAGCCGAAATACACAGTGCATAAACTTCTTCTCTTGTGAGAACGCTCACTAATATGGCCATTGGAAATGTCCACAGAATATTCTGGAGTGTTCTGGAGGCGGGGAGAAGAAAAACATCTAGGAAATTTTGGTAATTTGACAATAGTGCTTCTATTAGTTGAATGGGTGCGTTACTTATTTACGTTTATGTCTCGGACTTTTTTTTATTATTTTTTTTATTAGGTGTGGCCCCGCCTCCGCCACACCTGGTGACGATCATCCGAAAGGGATCTACGACGCCTCCCCTACCATGCACTAAGCTACACTAAAGTGGTAGGTGGTATCCGTTACCGCCGAAGCAACCCGGATGTTAGTGGGTGATTACTAAAAAGACGCCCGCATGCAGGAGAGCATACGAGCAGAGTGGGAAATAGGTACTGGCCATGACCCAGGCCCTGGCCAGGGACCTATGGTTAGTGGTGGTTAGTCATGCTCATGCAGAGGAGCAGGGTTTTGGTGTCATGCTTAGAGAAATCTGTGGTACCGTACCTTAATTGAGGCTTCAGCTGGAGAGGGCGCTGAGTCTTATATTCTCTTCGACATCTGCCGATGGTCCTGAAAAATAAACCTAGGAGTGGAGGGGAGAGGAATGTACATGGGGGATGCTATACACCTTATTTACATTTATTTTACATACATAATCTTTTATATTTACACTGATTTAACTAGAGAAATTTTTTTTTTTTTTTTTTTTTACATATTATTACTTTTTTGTATCATTTTATTTTCCTTATTTTGAATACATAGAAACAATAGTTTCCCTTAACTCTACACTACTATACTACTGCTGCCGGTCCGGTCCTTTGTCGTTGGCTGAGTCGTCATTGCTTGGGGTTGTCCGTCACCCCGGGCCGCCCAGGGCAGGGAGTTAGCATCCGCCCCGGGTCTTGCGGACAGCTGCATGTGTCTATGGTGGGACTAGGTAGTGGAGGTAGTTGATAATGTCTTGCGTATCATCTGTGCTGTGGCGATTTAGGGGTATTTTCCTGTCGAACAGCGATAGTGGTCTCTTATGTTTGTCTGCGGTAGTGTGGTATTTCCCAAGATTTCTAATGATTGGGTTATGGTGGTTTTGTGCAGTTTTGTACATGTTGTCTGCTAATCTTTAGATGAATTGCTCTATCGAGTGCATCCTAAAATCCTCATGCAGTAAGTCCAATGGGACTGTCTTAGGAACCTTTGCAGCTAGTCTCAGGCATTTGTTTTGTACAAGTTGTAATTTTGCTATATGCGTCTTGGCGCAGTGTCCCCATGCTGGGGCTGCATATGTCATTATTGGCCTAATCAGGCTTTTGTATAGGGTCAGACTCATTTGTTTACCTAATGCACTTCGGCGGTTTAGAAGTGGGTAGATCGCGCCTAGTTGTTGTATTGCCCGACGTTTAACTACCGTGGTGTGTTCCGCAAATGTTAATTTGGAGTCTAGAATTACTCCCAGGTACTTTGCTTTGTTTTGCCATGATATTAAATCCCCGTACAGTGTGAGCGGTGTAGGCTTGTTGATGTGCTTCGTTCTCTTTGTATATAGGACTGCCTGGGACTTGGCAGTGTTAACCTTAATCCTCCACATTTCTAGCCAAGGCTCTAGTTGTGGGAGTGCAGATTGCAGCCTACGGCAGATGGCCGCTGGCTGCCAGGATTGTGCCGAGATGGCAGTGTCATCTGCATAGATAGAAAGTTGGGTGTCGTTACATTTTGGCATATCGTTTATATATAAATTGAACAGTATTGGACCTAGCAGGCTGCCTTGGGGAACCCCTGCTTCTATCCTTCTTGGTTCCGATCGTTGGTCTCTTATACTAACCTAAAATGTTCTGCCTGTGAGATAATGCGCAATTAGTTTAATCATAGCGTCGTTAAATTTTAGAATTTTAAGTTTGTGGATTAGTCCTGCGTGATACACTGTATTGAAGGCCCTTTCTACATCTAGAAATATGATTCCGGTCGACTTTTTCTCGTTCAACCCGCGTGTTATATGTTCCACTGTCCTTGTTAGTTGTAGTGTGGTTGAATGTCTCGCGCGAAATCCGAACTGTTCGTCTATTAGTATGGTGTTCTTTTTTATGTGAGTGATAATTCTTTTCAATATGACTTTTTCGGAAACTTTGCTAATAGTTTTGAGTAAGCTAATGGGTCTGTAGTTCATGGGGTTTGCGCGATTTTTACCTGGCTTGGGGAACATCAGTACATTTGCCAGATTCCATTGCATGGGGTAATAACCGAACGCAAGACAGTAGTTACAGATCTCACTGAGGAGTTGTAGTGCTTTATTGGTGAGATGCTTAATAGCCAAGTTAGGGATCTGGTCTAGCCCTGGGGCTTTGTGTTCCTTTAGGTGCTTGATTATTCATTTTATTTCCGCTGGGTTGGTCTTCCTACATTTGTTATGTGCCGGATTTTCCATGACTTGACGCATGTCCAGCTGCAGTTGGTCATAGAAATGTCTGTCTGCATGGCCATGATTGGGTGTGCATACCCTCATGAGTGTGTCTGCTAGTAGCTCAGCTTTATCTTTATTACTCTCGGCGTATGAGTTGCTATTTTCGTCAATCTGTAGCGGTGGTATGCTAATGGGCTCGCGCTTTAGGGTTCTAACCATGTGCCAAACTCTGGCATTCCCCGGCTGCAGTCTAGAGAGGGTTTGGTCCCACTGCTGCTGTGCTTGTGCATTTAGTTTGGTCTTTATGGCGCTGTTTAATGTTGCCATGTTGACCTTGTGGACTAGGTTTCGCGTCCGCTGCCATCGTCGCCTTTCGTGGTCCCGTTCACGAATTAATGACAATACTTCTGGTGGATAGGTTAGGGCGTGCTTGGCGGGCGGCTTGATGGGTACAGCTTCATGGATAGCTGTTTGAATGGCTTTCTCAAGTAGGGCTGCGGCTTTATCGGCATCTTGGTCATTAGTTATTTCCACTGTTCGTGTCAGCTGTCGGTCCAGTGTGCTTGCAAATAGGTTCCAATTTGCTCGATTAAAGTTCAGCCGTACTGGTGGCGGTGTGAATTTAGGTGGTGCCTCGATGTCAATTTGTACTGCATGATGATCAGATGCCAGAGCATCTATTACTCTTATCCGGTAGTTGAAGGTTATGTTTCTGAACAAGGCAATGTCTATAGTGGATGGTGTGTGATGTGCTTGTTGTACTATGTAGGTAGGTTCTTCCGGGTGGTCTACTATGTAGCTACTATGTGTGCATATAGGGCATTGCCTTCTGCGTTAGCATTTGGGCATCCCCAAGATGGGTGTTTTGCGTTTAGGTCTCCAGCGGCTATTACTACGTTATCTAAGTTTAGGAGTATGTCAATGTCGGATGTTCTGAGCGTATTAGGGGGAGAGTATATACTTGCGAGGGTTAGTTTGCAGTTGAGGATGGTGACTGATATTGCAGTCGATTGCATCACGCTTAGGGGTGGCACGCGTATATGGACGTGTTCAAAGTTTTCCTGGACCACTATCGCTGTTCCCCCGTGAGGTGTCCCGTCTGGTTTATCCGTTCTATAGATGATGTACCCCGGGATGTTAAAGCGTGCTTTTGGTGTTAGGAATGTTTCGTTCAGTAGTGCTGCTGTTATGTTGTGCTGGTAAAGGTAATGTTTTAATTCATGTAGATGCCTTCTGGTCCCCCTTGTGTTCCAGTAAAGGATTTTATGTGTGTGTGTGTGTGTGTGTGTGTGTGTGTGTGTGTGTGTGTGTGTGTGTGTGGAGTCTGCATGTGTTGTGTTATGGGTGCTGTGTTGTGTTGCGTATTAGCCATGGTACTGAGGATGTGTAGGGGTGGATCTTCTCTATATCGTGTATTATCTATGCCGGTTTATAAGCCTTCCTTCTAGTTCCCAGGCATCTGTTAGCTTGGCGAACTCGTTTAGGAAGAGCATCTGGTGCATTTGGGCATCATGTTCGTTCAGTCGCTGACTGCCATATAGGTTGCTCCACATTTCCATTAGCAGCTCATAGCCCTTCATATAGCATTGGCTGCCAACCAGAAACAGCATCAGCTTTGTTTGCCCCTCAACTTTTAGGGCTCTTTTCCTTGCTTGGTTTCGCTGAAGTGCAGTGGCCTGTTGACGCAGTGCTTCTGGATGAGTTGATCGTTGCGTTTTGTAATGCCATCATCTCTTGCTGGCGCTAGAGCATTGTCTGGAGCAGGAGCAGTTGTCTCATCAGCAATTCTATTCTCCTCTGTTTGTGTTCTGGGAGAGGTGTCGCTGGGGTTTGTTGTTGCGTTGTGCCGTTCTTGGGGCAGTTGCGGCTCCCTTAGTTGTATGTCCCTTTGTGGGCATGGGATCCTTCCTTGATTTGTTTGTGCATCGTATTTGTGGTGATATATGGATTCCCTTTGTTCTTGGCGTTGAGGGTGATTTATGGGTACTGAGCCCCTTGCTACCTGGGCGTAGTTCCCTCGTTGTTCCGAGACTGTACCCCATATTGAAGCTGGTTGCCGTCTGGGTGCTGCCCTGTTGTTTGGGAATACCACTCTCTGATAGACCGGGCAGCCCCTCCAGCGGGCCCCGTGCTCTGAAGAGTTGCACAGGGCGCATCTTCTATATGAGTCTGGGCAGGGACATTCTGTGTTGTGATGCGGCCCAGCACAGCGCAAGCAGACTTGTGGTGCCTGGCAGTTTCTAGTTAGGTGGCGAAACCTCAGGCATTTCCCACATTGGGGGGGGGGACCGTTAGGTGCCCTGTAATTCTCAACTGTTATGCGGCAGTGGAACAGGTCTTTTAACTGCCTTATAGCCTGTGAGCACTCTATGTTTGGTTGCTCCACCAGAAACATTGGAATGTGCCTCCTGTGCCTTAATGAGAACAGCTTGTTTACGCTCAGTGGTTCCAGTCCCAGAGCCTCCAATTCCCGCTTCAGTTCTTCAGGCTGCACGTTCGGGTATAATCCTTTAATGACCACCTTGTACGTTTTGTCATTTATCGGCTCAGTGATGTGGAATGGTACCTTATTTTGCTTGCAGTACCTTATAAAGTGATTATAGTCGTCAAGTGTCGTAAGTTCAAAGCAGTGGTAGTGCTCCCTATATGTTGCTTTGTAGTTTTGTGGCCTATATATTTGGTCGAACTCCTTAGTGATAGAGGCCATGCTTCTAGTACAGTAATCTGCGACGTACACCTTTGGTATGTTCCGCCGTTCCTGGTTCATGTAGGTGGTCACGGTTGCTTGGGGGTTTACATCTGGGTTGATGAGCCCTGCGGGTCGGTCATCATTGCTCCTGTTTGCGGCCGCCTGCTGGCCGTTTTCTTTTAGGTTGGTGTTTTGTGCGGCTTTCTCCTGCCGCGGCTCTGTGCTGTACGTGCCTGGTAGGCAGGTCTGGTTAGTGCCTTCAGTTGTACGCTTGGGGTGCTCTGTGTCAGTTTGCGCGTTTTCTCTTATGCTGGCCCTCGTGTCATAGTTGTTCTCTATTTGGCCCTCAGCCCTATTGTTGCGGTGTTCAGCGACAAGTTGTCCTTCTGTTTCGGCATTCCGGGGAGCAGTAGCATCGCCGCAACATTCTTTTGCAGCATCGCTTGTGAATACGCAGCTATCTTGTTGATCCTGGATGGCTTCATCTTCTGGTGGGGGAGTGGACCCCTTCCCCTTCCGTGCTCTTGATCGTCCTCGCGTTTCGTGCACATCGGAGTTGTAGCCTGCGCTGGGTGGTGCTGTTGAGCTGCGTAGGGTAGTTCGCGTTTGGCCTACCATTTTTTTTTTGCCTAATTTGGTACTACGGGGCTGTGTCGCTGATCTGCCTTAAGAAAGGCGATGATATGTGACTTGTCCTGTCTCTCTCCTTTAAAAAAAGGCAGGAGACAGGATGGGCTTTGCTGTTTGGCTCTTTAAGAATACCTGCTTGCAGGTAGTAGTCTTAGGGACTAAGTTCCTATCATGAAGAAGAAGTAAGAAGAGAAGAAGCTAAGGGGGCCTAACAGGGGGACTTAAAAAACTAGATAGAAAAGAGGAAAGATAGCGTATTGAAAGATGCAGCTAGCGAGCGCTAAACAGCACGGGTAATAGCGGACCGGACCCTTGACAGGCGCCTTTTTTCCAGCCTAGAGGCTATTGGCTGTGGTCTTATTACCCTACTCGTCTATCCTGCGATTGGAGATACTTACCAGAAGCCCGCTTGCTCCGCTGTCCGACGTATACTGCTCGCCAGTCTCCGCTGAACTCCCCGTCGATGCTTCGTAAGTCGGCTTGCTCCGCTGTCCGAAGTGTACTACCCTGCAAACAAACCAAGAATCTTCTCTCGGACCTGTTGTACCGTGAACTATAGCCGCTGACTCACAGTGTTGTAAGATAAATGACAATGGTTGGTCTATATACAAGGCAAGTCTATATACTTCTTTATTTCTGATAAACCTTATTGTTGTACTTCTAGGGTATATTTTTAGTTATTTCTCATTTTCCTCTTTTCCATTGATTTTCCCTATCTTTTAGTACTTACAAATATTTATGGACACAAATACACATGACTGAGGTTCCCCCAAAAGCAAAAGTCGCTACTTCTTTTGCTTTCTGTTTACCTACTTCGTATGGAGGACAAATACCCACTGCCAAAGACTTATGTTGCTGGTCAATAACCAAATTCAAACCAATAACGGGAAATGCCTCGGAAATTGTCACAATATTATAATTCAAAAAGATTATGTATTATGAAGATATCTACATTCCTTTTTAATAGGTTCCTGTGTATCCATTAAAAATTATCGTTGTACAAAAACTCCTTTTGGATGAAAAGCTCTTCACAGACTATTTCCAGACAATTATAGGTATGTTATGTAAATGTTACAAATGTGTAGTACTTTAATCAAAGTGTTTAGTCACTTGTTGAAAAATAAAAAAAAAAATCTGAAACTGTAATTGTAAAGTTTGGTTTATGTAGGGAATATTTTCTTGAAAATCTCCGTTACGCATCCTGGGAAGATAAGTACTAAATACCAGCCATCAGACTTCTCGTATTTGAGCTGTTATTTGCGCGCGCGGACCTATTCTTCAAAGTTCTTATATACTTGGAATGCCTAAAACATGGATTTTCGAGTCATACTTTGGTAAAATAACTAATCATCACATTCGGTTGGCGAAGCTTACCTTGGAGACGAGTTGAGTCGGACAATTGGACCACTAATGTTGTTGTCAGTGGGAGAGGCCGAAGAAACATGATCTTCTACAAGGCGGCCACTATTTAACGTCACAACGATGTCATGAACCTAGAAGCGAGTTACTGTGCAGATATCATTCGAGCCGTTCTAAAATGTAATTCGAGAACATTCGACTACAGAAACAATTCCCGCGACAGGTACGCGCAGATGCGAGGACCGGAAGAGCAGTGCTTGGAATAGTGTGAAGCAGAACAATAAGTGCAAACTTCATGGTGAGGGGGCCGGAGTTGAGGCAGTTCATAAATACACATCGGAGTTGTGTTTAGAGTCAGCGTGCAGTTTTATGTAATAGGTAAACCATTGTGTACATCAGAAAAATTATCAGAAGCGCAAGTTGTGGGTTCTAAATAATTATAAAGGAACATTAATTGAAGCTGCGTATTTGTGCAAAAGAGAAGGTGACTTCAAGTTTACATTGTAGGAACAAATGAAGTTTAAGCTGAACATCGTCTAGTCTCGTCTCGTATCGTTTCGTGTTTTTTGCCGTTTTTGTCACAACAGCCGCGATATCTTATAGGTATGTAGATGGTAGAAAAAAATTAAAACTTACTTAAATCTCTTAAATCACATACTTTTTGGACGACTAAAATGTTTAAAAAATAAGTTTCTCCAATAGAGATAAATCCCTTTTCACGTGTGGATATTCCTTTATTGAGATTCTGGTTCTAACCGAATTTCACGTGTAGCAAGTTGACAGCTTTCCGATATACAAACATGAAATCTTTCCGCAACCTCAGTTACACTCACTGTTCTGAAAGTTTCCCTCGGCTCACCGAATGCTTTGCAAATATATTTATAAAGCGCCTTGTGTAACATTAATTCGGATTGGGAAGTAATAACAACAGATACAAAGAAACCAAAGATTTCGGATTACAGTGTTTGCTTTTCAAAGAACCTTTCATTTTGAAATATTAAATTTAACAATTGGTGTTAACAGAAGGCTCGGCCTATATATTTATAGATTCTCGAAGTTTTCACCCCTGTATATAATCAAATTATTGTTGCACATAAATACAAACATGACGTGTTGCATTTGCATGACGGCTTCTCTACCTCTATCGTTTATCAGTACCTTTGTTTATCCATCTACTAAACATAAAATGAGGTAAATCTCTGCAGAAATAGTAAAACTGCATAGTAACACAAATGAAATAGCAACATAAAAGTTTTAAGTACCTGACACGATATACTAGTCTCAAAAATCCAGTGATTTTATGGAATCATAAGAACCAAGTCAACGTCAAAAGGATTTTAAATAAATATGTATTACGCTCATATGACTTTTTCTGCTTACCTTGTAAAACTATTTTTACGAACACTTATTTTCTATGTACTTCATATTAATCGAAATAAGCATTTGTAGAAGCAGCTTAAACTGATGGCTTTGAAACTTCCTATTTGCACAGCCCATATATATAAAAAGGAGAAGAACTTCCGATTGCTTAAGATAAAGTTGTAACTTGTCGGGCCAAAAACAAGCAATATCTTGGAAACGGTTCACTCCACAAAAATCCAGTTCACCAAAACTGTGGGTTTTAATTAGATTTCTATACTCACATACATCTGCACTTACTCAGGTATGTAGCAGAGAAATTAAAGATAACGAGACGTTCAACAATTGGAATCAGTAATATCGGTTTTCATCGAAATAGTTAGTGCCCCTCCGAATAACCATTTATGTAGAATAAATTCTGTTTTACATAAATCTATATTTTTATGCCGTCATCTGTTGCTTAAGTTTGGACTGGATTGTATAACGACGGAGGGGATTCGGCACTACGACCATTAATGATGTATTGTACTGACGCAAAGTGATGCACAGCCAAAATGTGTAGTGTTTAACGCCCGCTTTTACTACGTACGGCACCGCAGGCGGTGACACTGATGATGCATGAGATGAAGATGGAGCAGCGTAGAATGAGATGGCGGGGGAAACCGGAGGTCCCGGAGAAAACCCGCCCCAGCGCCGTGTTGTCCACCACAAATCTCACTTTGCGTACCCGGGCCGCCTTGGTGGGAGCCAAGCTGTCTTACTACTGAGCCACGGCGCGGCCCTATGTACAGCCGAGAGGACACACTCGGTGGACGTCCCAAAGAGCCACGACAGTGCACAGGGCAGGGTCCCTACAATTTACCATTTGGAAATTCCCGACAGATCTGAACAATCGGCATTCCACACTACTATGATCCGGAAACAGCCACACTAGACTGGATTCGCAGACCAGAGACTGCCCTTCCGGAGGAGGAAGATTTACAAAGAACATATCATCCTGTCATGCAGCGCCGAGACTCCCGCCGTCAATTTTTGCCCTGCAAAATATGACCATAAGAGAGATGATGTGAAAGATGATATTGAAGAGAAATTGCTGGACAGGAAATTCGGGATGTGTGATTAACCTACCAAGCATTCGCCTGTCAACCCGGAAAAAAGACCAAAAACCCATAGGTTAGGTAGGTCTGCCACGGGAATCGAACTCAGGATACAGACGAAACTGCCTTAGCTCCATCCCATTTGGCTTGCTTAATGTTCACCAGTTAAACATAATTGTACAAAATTTCTTGGGAGTAAAAATAAATTTATATAACCTACATACAATAAATAATATTGTGACTTGCGGGTTCGTAGAATTAAAATTCCAAGTTACAGAAGTTTAAAACGTTCTTCATTTCCGTAGAGATACACTCTGTTCAATCTTTTCGTAACAGAATTACGTCACATACACACAGTCTACCAAGGTCGATGATCACAACAAACGTTCTGATTACCTCTGTTTAAAACACTCGTGTTAGATAACATCTGTACACGACTGACTGTTGGCGAGTCGTCGCCTTCTTAAATACCTCATTGATATATTCTAGACTGTTCCAGAACAATAAAGAAACCGAATATTCTATCACTTTCCAGAAGCCTAACCTAATCTATGTCGGCAAGTCCTTTGTCTGAGCTATCTTCATTTGCCGGCTCTTTGTGTATAGCTTTGCGACGATATATTCCCTATTATATGCATTCTATTTGTTGTACAAATGTCTTAGTACTACTTCCATGTTTGACTGATATATTACTGCAGGTTGGGCACTTAACTGCATTTTCATTTTTGAGTTGTTTACAGACACATACATGCCTATGCATAGATCGCTCTCTAAATTTATTTTTGTGTATTCAAGTGTCTCTAAGCTTGTATTTTCAATGAAATTCAGTTTTGAATGCAATAATTTCCCTACTTAGTATAAGTAAGCAGTAGAGAGAACAAAAATATACAAAATATTTTTGTTAACATTTCTGTAGTATTTTCAAGAATGCACAAAAAATGATTCATTTTATAATCACTAGTAATCCAGGAAACTTAATTTTTCAGCAGTTATCGAAACCAATCAATCAATAAGCTGGCTTTGCAGCAGTGGACGGGGGATGAGTTGAAATCTGATCAGCAACAGATCTACTGATGGGATTCGAAGCGTGTTGAGTGGCAGGATAACACCTGTGTCCGAAACGGCGTGCATAGTTGCTAATAAGCGAAGCGTGGCTGTTAGTAGAGATTACTGACACCTGTATCGCCGGGATTGCATTGGGGTTAAATTACTTTTAACGCACACTGATTAAGAAACCCTGATTGAAATTTTTTTCCTAATTGCGTTTCAACAATAATGATTGGATTTGTGATATGTTTTACTCGTGTAATATTACCAGTTGAAATGCCCAGCTTTTTCCACACAACCTTTAAATTTAGATTGTACTTGCCAATTGCCATGGTTTGCTGGAAATATATATATACTAAACAAAAACTTAATTAAAACTCTTAGTAAAATATAAATAACGAAGACAAATAAACCATAGAAGAAAAGTGCACGTAAAATATAACTTACAAATTTGAATTAACAAGCAAGCTGCCACTTATATCACTCTTGCAGAACCTTAAGCCATCATTTACTTAGTTTTTATAATCCTTATTTGTATGAACCAAATGTGTAACCAACCCCAAATTAGGTTAGCATTTATTCAGGAACTATTGAGTAAAACCAATTTAATGATGTCATCTGTTAGTTTACTTAGTCTTCGATAACTCCCAATGCCCTTAAAGATATTAACATTTGTTTTATCTCGTGAGCTATACAAATATATACCAATAATTTTAAAGTCATGAATGACAAGCCTATGTCTTTGCTTTGAGAGTTTATCCTTGCAACATTTAGCCTTAAGCTGCACTTGCCCAATAGCTTGCGTTTCCTTTAGGGACATTTAAGGAACATTACACGAGACACTTAAAGGATCCTTTAGCACATAATACTACACATTCAATGAAGACACGCCGAAAATACCCTTTGTAACAGTGGTTTCTTGTTAATCCAGCTGAGTGTGGTCCACGTTATCACATTCGGTCTACCTCGTCGCTAATTGTAGAAAAATCTCATTGAGGAGAAATGATAGCACTACAACCTCAGCATATTCTTGCTTATTCTTAATAACCGTGTAGGTACACAAAAATTGAAAGAACAACATAAGAAAGACTAAGGAAGAGACACCAAATTTGAATGCGTTATTACTCCATGATTAATGTCAAAGCAGAGATCAATGAATATTATAACAACTCTCGCTTAGCCTTTTAGTTTGCGAGGCTTTGAAAACTTAAGTAATAATTCTTATGTTTTCCGAATGTGTACAGTAAAGGTTGACAGAGATATGGCCGTGCGAGCGTTCGTAGTCATTGCAAACAATTAAATAATTAAATATGTGAAATGGGCTGGGACTTACGTAGAAACCAAAAGCTAATATGTGTGTGACCGTGTGTGTGACAATGAAATGGAATATGTAATATTTAACGCCAGCTTTTACTACATGTGGCAACCAGAGATCTCGGAGAAAACCCGCCCCATCGCTGTTTTGTCCACCACAAATATCGTTTTGCGGTTGCCTGGGATCGAACCCGGCCTTGGTAAGAGCCGAGCGGTCTAACCACTCACGTGTGCGTGCGCGCGCGTGTGTGTGCGTATATATATGTAATGTATATTATTGCAACTAAGACGGAAACAAGTACTACAGCAATCATAGATGTAGAGCGTCTCAAATTGGTGTATACATTTTTAAACAAAATTTCTGGACAGTGAAATGAAGACAAATTTAATTGGTTTTCTTTATTTTTCAAAAAAGCAATTGTAGGCATAGACACACGTTCATTGTTTATACACAAAAATATCGGTGCATTTATCGCCACATGAACTAAGTGTTACTGAAATATTATTGAAGAACGGAGAATATCATTGAGGTAAAACAAATTTGGAGAACTGACTTTTGCACAATCAGTATTACAACTAGGTTAGCAATCACAAAAATAATGTAAAAATAATTTTAGAAATATTACAAATAATTTAGAAGGGTAATAAAGGAAATTATTTAGAAGGGTACAACATGTGTTGAAAGGAGGGTACAGAAGAAAGAGAAGTTTTACAGAGTATTGATAAGTGCATGTAAAACACCACAAATATAGTTGCATTGTGACAGAAGGGAACAGTTTGAACATATACGTGTTTAAGGAACACATCACGAAAATTGCAGTTTTGTCCCATTTCTGTTCTGAGAAATAATTTTTAAAAAGGTATGCTTTTTCATTTATGAAACTCTTAAGTCTGGGCGTGTTTGCAGGCAGATGCACGCGTTAAGTTCATTTGCATACTTTTAAAAATAGGAAAACAAATCGATATTTTTCGAGAAAATGTAGTGTAAAACATTGTCAGTAATCAAGCACATACATTATAATAACAACAGTCACGTTCTAAAAGCATTTTAAAGCTTCTTTAGGATCTTCGCAAGCTGTTGGAATAATAATCACTGAAATAGGCTGCTTGGAATGTGATAAATAATAATAGGTTTTTCTTGTATATTTAGGTTACTTCTGCAGATTTGTAGCTCATTATTTATATCAAGATCAATTAGTATCACAGTTAAGCCATTACTTCATGTAATTTCAAATCCTTTAACAGATATTCATATATTCTGGACAATGATGGAGAGATTTAGGCATCACCAGCGACTGTTAGTTACCCCTCTCTTGAACGGAAAACACATGTAATCGAATTAATGCACGCAGGTGTATCATACAAAGTAATGTCGGATACACTTTCAACATTCGTACAAATGTAGTACGTTCCAAAAACATTCCCTGTATAGCTTTGTCTGGTCACCAACATTCAGATTATTTGTCTCTTCGTATACAAACATATATTGCATTTGTTTTCAATTATTAAGAGACCCCGAGATTGAATCTCGGTTAGGATTCGTTACATAGAATGCATTTTCCCTTAACCTGAATGATGAATACCAGTAAACTCTAAGCTACATGGACGTCGATCTCATTTGAGTGTCAGTTCAGCATTCTATATTATTAGCTTCTTAAAAGGGGTTAAGCACTAAAAATGGATTTGTTTCTCTGTTCTCAAACATTCATTGTAATGTGTTTTGTTGTTTGTTTCGTGTGTGTGTGTGTGCGTGCAAGTTCACAAAAATTCTTTACATTTGCATGAAAACAGTTAAAGTGTGTTTGCGAGCTTTTCCATTAAGGTATTAGCGTGGACTGGCCTTAAAGTGACCTCCCTAAGCCAAAGATTTTCTTAGTTTCACCAGGCTGCTAAGTGAATAAATTACACCATATACCACTATTATCATGTATCTCAATGGTTTTCATCTTTAAGGTCTTTAAGGCCGGGCGTCATAGATTTGTTTTAAAAATAAAACTGTTTATTTCCTCTCACAGAAATTTCTGCTCAAACCTGTCCTTACAATTAAGGGAAAAATAAAAGAGGTGATGATCAATCTGTAAATATCAGAGAACCTGTAGCGCTTCCTCTGCCACATCAAATCTAGGCGCCGTGCGTACTCTCTTACCTCATCAATTCATCTTGGAGGCTTAGTACACACAATAGACTTGCGTTGGTTGTAATGCTGAAATACAGTTTTTATCATAGTGGTCATTTTATTTTTTGAATGGGATGAAACGTATCTAACATTGCAGTTCATACCTTAAGCACATTACTTATTGGTTTAAGCCTGGGTTAGTATCCGTACATATTGGAATAAAATGAAGTGTTGCACCTGCTGACTTTTTTTACACTTTCTCACATATTACTCCTATAAATACTATTTCTTTCACTTCATAGTAGCTGAAATGAACATTTGCAATAAGTATTTCATTGTGTATTTCCCAATAGATTAGAAGAACAGAGAACAGAGTAGACTGTAAGTGATAGCGAAACATTTAAACAGATAGTCACTATGCAATTGCATATTTCCACAAAATTAACGCTGCCTTCCCATGACTTTATCCTTGCAAAAACATTCTTACATACCTAGATGTTCCTCCTCCCAACTGCTTCATATTAAGCTGGATAAAGATTAGTACAAAACATCTTATTAATAATTTTATGGTAAATGCCAGGGGAATATTGGAATATACTGAGCTTTAAGCAATACTAAAACGTTTTGAGTGATGATCGTTATGTAATGACTTTGAAATTCCATGGTTTTTTTGGGAAAAAGGAATTATATCTGTTCATTGTATGTATCTGCACTATTGGACATAAGCACACGAAGTTGTAAAGTAATGTATAATGATTTTCTCTAACTGTCAGCCTTTATTTTCATACTATATAAATATGTTATTCATTTTTTTACTACCAAGTTCATTATCGATCATTATTCGACATAAATGGTTGCTTTTAGATAACAATATCAAAACACATGTTATTGTAGATATCCTGAAATATTTTCAGCATTTATGGATTTAAAACGCAGATTTAATGTGCTGAATTTACAATTTCGTTCTTGTTTCATTTGTATAGCCCCTTTTTAACTTACATGCTGAAGTGGCGGTTCTACAGTCATTAACTGTATATATACCATATATTTTGTATAGGTATATAAATAAAATTATATAAATAAAAAGTATGTATATAATATTAACATTTTAAACTTTATGAAACAGTTCATATTCAATCCCACATTCGTTCTCCCAGATCCTATGAAGCATGGGGATGATTGCTTTTTATGTTATAAAATAAAATATAGCGACTAAGGTTCACGTTATCGGGAAGAAAATGTCTAATGGTCTTGTTTGATTTTGGTGTGTGTTGCTGTTTCACAGACGGTTCCATTCTCCAACAAAGGAACAATAATTTCCCTTCCCAGCAGGAATCTCTGCTTTGAGAAACCAATATGCTGACGTTTCTGCAGTAAAACAAAATTTTGTTACACTCATCACAAACAAAACCATTTTTTTGTCAAAGTACGCCGTTTATATATGTTGAGTAATTCACTCTTAAGAATTGATTAGACCCACAAATACTACAATTTAATGTAAATGATATACCTACAGTTTAACTAGTATGATTGTGCCTATTTATCTTATTTTCCACGTATATTAGGGCATTTCAAAGATTAAACATTCCATTTGCGGGAGCATCAAACGTTTAGCACTTTAATCAGAATCATTTAAAATACCTCTTACAATAAAAATAACAGATATGTTTCCACTTAAGCGATGATTAGTTTCAAGAACATTAACGGCTACCTTTTCACTAACTTGTTTACGGTTCATGAACTATCAGACAGTAGATTTTTTAATTATATTTAGCTATCAACCTTTTAAAACCAATATTTTTATATCCTGGGTAAGCAATGGAGAAGATAAAGATTTATTACCTACATATTTCTTTGGCTCTTTGTGATTGGTCATTGCCTTATCGCAATAGTGTCATTTCACTTCCAGAACTGACGGTATTACGCTAGTATGTTTTTCTAGCAACAAGTAAAACAATGCAATTTATTAAAGTGTAAACCTGATGAACAGCTGATATATGCCACCGCCGCAAGGTTTTTGAGTATTTTTATACATATAACGAAATTTTTACTTAGGAAAGTTTAATCTCTGCAGCACTAATCTAAATTTAGCAATAGCGAAATAAATTATTAAATGACTGACATAATTATCAAAAGTTTCTTAAAAGAAATCGCGCAGTTAAGAAACAGTATTACGTCAAATTATGGCAATAAATAAATTGAAATATTCAAATCGAGATGGAAAACATATTTTCAATCTAAAACACATGCAAAACTTTAATTTTATCTTCCAATCCACAATATGAGACCATGTGCGACTTGAGATGAAAAAACCATTGAAGCTTTAACTTTTCATCAGAAGACAATTCAATGTAGAATGCTTCCACAGGCTTATATGACCTCTGCGTATAAGAAAAATTAGAGAGAGAGAGAGAGAGAGAGAGAGAGAGAGAGAGAGAGAGAGAGAGAGAGAGAGAGAGAGAGAGAGAGAGAGAGAGAGAGAGAGAGAGAGAGAGAGAGAGAGAGAGAAAAGTGGATGTGTGATCTAAACTTCATCAGAAAGGATTCCATGTTGATGTATTCAAAGAATACGAACCACTAAATCAGGAATTCGAAACCGTAGTGGACTGAACTTCAGTGAATGACTGAGTCCACCAAAATTACGGCTAACACATCCGACCGTCTAGAGGTGAGACAACAGCCTCCGTTGACGATGCCCAGAGAGGTCGAAGCACGATTGGAAATTGAAATTCAGGTTAATTATGGACATTTTTAACTACTGTGGCTCTCAGCGGCTCATCCTATATTGGGCGTGAAAGACAGCTTAATTTTGCTCAGAGGTCTCTTTATCAGGTTTGTGGTTCTTTCACTTGCTAAAAATCTACGACACGGGAGACCACAGGCTACTTGTCTTCCGAAAGAAACCATTCCAAAACTTGACGCCCAAAAGGTTCATCGCTCTCATCCAGGCTTGAACCCACGACTTCAGAACCAGAGATTAGCATGTTAACTCTAGACTAAGGAGAACAAAATGACACCTGCCTTGGGCTCCTGTTGTCATGGAGAAGGGCTCATCATGAACTCCGTGTCACTTACTTGGATGATCCTTTTAATGATCTGAATCCCGTATCGTTGGTTCCTGAATGGAAACTTGTCTCTCTGCTAATTAGCAAAAAATACAAGCAATGGGCGTCACTAGAAAATTCAATGAAGACAAGGAAGTTTGTACATTTTTCAAATGCTTTTTTGGTCTACTGTATTTAATTCCAGAAGAAGTAGATGAGCGTTTCGTCGAGGCTGTTATGGCAGTACTACCACAACAGTTTCACTGACCACATACTGAAAGCGTTTTTCCACCCAATATTTGGGCAAGATTGCACACCTCAACTAATAGAAGAACAGACAAATGCGAAGCTTTCCATTCAAAACTGACCATACACGCTATTAAGCAAAACATACTGACATATCGCATGCCCTTTGATAAAATGGTAATAAATCGAAGATGAATTTCATAAAATCAGTGTCATTTAAGTTTCTCCCAAAACTGTAAATATTAATGCCAAACTGACAAAACACTGTTGCTAAAAGAAAGTCGTGACAAGGTTTAAAGCTCCTTCAATAGTTATAGGCATTTTAATATTAAGTATTAAACGAAAAAAAGCAATTAGAAACAAGAAAGGTTAAATACATATAATGATAATGATGATGATAATGATGATAATGATAATGATAATGAAGATAATGATGATGAAGATGATGATGATAATGATGATGATAATGGTGATGATGATAATGATGATGATAATGATGATGATAATGATGATGATAATGATGATAATAATGATGATAATGATGATAATTATGATAATAATGATTATGATAATAATGATGATGATAATGATGATGATAATGATGATGATAATGATGATGATAATGATGATGATAATGATGATGATAATGATGATAATGATGATAATTATAATAATGATTATGATAATAATGATGATGATAATGTTGATGATAATGATGATGATAATAATGATGATGATAATAATAATGATGATAATAATTATGATAGTAATTATGATAATAATGATGATAGTAATGATAATAATGATGATAATAATGATAATAATGATAATGATAATTATATTAATAATAATGATAATAATAATTAATAATAGTAATAATCATAATAATGATAATAATTAATAATGATAATAATAATTAATAATAGTAATAATAATAATAGTAATAATAATGATAATAATGATAATAATGATAATAATAAAAATAATAATAATAGTAATAATAATAATAATAATAATAATAATAATAATAATAATAATAATAATAATAATAATAATAATAATAATAATAATAATAATAATAATAATAATAATAATAATAATAATAATAATAATAATAATAATAATAATAATAATAATAATAATAATAATAATAATAATAATAGTAATAATAATAATAGTAATAATAATAATAATAATTAATAATAATTAGTAATAATATTTATATAGATTTAATTGGAGGCTAAGCAGTCTTGGTACCTTCTGATAATGCTAATAGGCTCCAAAGTAAACCTGACTAGTGGTCCACATGGAATTCAGGCAGTTTTAGGAATCTCGCATGGACCTCAAGATTACTGTGAAGTAGTACGTAATTCTTATCGCAAAATTCACCCTGTGATTGACAATGAGCTGCTATAAGATCTTTAAAGAAAATATGGAAATTGGCGGCAGAACAAGACGAACTGAAAAAAAGGGTTTATCACCGATCCTATCGTTTTGAAATCTTTAAAAGACAACCAAAAGAAGTAGACTTATTTTACGGAAAAGGAATGTTTACCCTATACATTCCAATACTTGACAGTAGAGTATGGTCTCTTAATGAATTAATTTCTCTGATGTTTAGAGCTCGCAGTATCCTTCCTGTACATTCCTTTTCAATACTGGAACAAGTTCTGACTAAGGAAGGACAAATAAAAGAAATTGTTACGTACATATACAATTTGCGCTTCAATTTCAGTTTTTCCAAATAATTTATGTAGTAGCAATTTTTGTGCCATTACTATGAATAATTAACTATGCTTATATCATTTTCTATTATCAGTTTAACTGTCCCTTTATAGCTTTTAGTTTTTTTTTTTTTCTTTTTTACAATTTAAGATAACAACTGAAATTATAGACACTATACTGTTATTCTTGAAAACAATGTTAATACTCTTGTTGTGCATCGTTCGTTTGTAATTTGTCGGTTTTTCTTTGTCCTTTATAATAGCCCATAATGAAACGGGAGTGGTTATTGTTTCAATAAACAAATAAAACAATTCAGCAACACCAGCACGGGTAGCCAATTGTTTTAGTCTCAATAGTATTTAACGCTGGTGTTACAACATAGACCACGGGTTATGGGCACTGATAATAAAAGAAATGACATAATAAAATTATCCAAACACTTTTCCTAAATAGGGTTGTAATGTATAGTACGACCTTTTCATTTAGATCTTTTACGATCAAACCACGGTTATCATAACTCAGAATTCATCTTCCCATTGTACACTAGGGCTCCCAAATCTCTGTGATACTATGGCCGCTGCAGTAGACTTTATTTTATTCTAGAAGTGTGCATTTGAAATATATAAAGCCATTGTGCTTTTTATTTATATTAAATAAGTTATACCTTAACTTCCTTAGGATGTCATCCTTTAGAGTACATTTGCAATTTATTTTGAATATTTTATTGGTGCCGTTCTTATTCTTCTATCTGATCTATTTATAGCTCCCACCATATAATGGGAACTGCCACGATATATAATTTCACCATTGTTTCTTTTTTTACTTTATTCTGTAATGTTAATTTAGTAGTTTCGCACATACTTTGGAAATAGTAATATATTTGTTTTCTTAAATAAATCTGTATCTTAAATAAAACTTTTATCTTTTAATACGATTCTTATACAATCTAACGTTTTTAAGGAAAACCTTTGTTTTGGTTTAACATTGAAATCGTTAAATTATATTTTCCCATAATTCTATTCATGTTATGTAGCTTTTTTGTTTCAAACTAAAATAATTTTATCGTTTGCATAGTTGCAACCAGTATGGTTCATCCTTTTTTGAAACAGTTACTTAGCTATGTATGTCTATACTTTGAAATTATTTGACTAAGATAATCAACGATTGCAATATCATTGTATATTATATTAATCAAGTTTCTTTTAATATTCGTATAACATACCTATCCAGTTTACTCACTTAATACCTTATCAAAAGCAATCACATAATCTAAATACAAAAAATTTGTTATTGCGTTGACCTTGCTGCTTCTTCGTTTTGTTTTACTTGTTTTATGATAAAAACACAATTCCCACATGAATTTTCCTATCTAGCCCCACGTTGCTTCTCATTCAGTAATACCTCTATCAAATGATTTCTCGTTATTAATTTTCCAAATAAAACTATTGCCTTTATTGAGATAATCTGCTCTTAAACTTTATCCAGTAACGTTCTTCCTTTATTAATTTTCCAAATAAAACTATTGCTTTTATTGAGATAATCTGCTCTTAAACTTTATCCAGTAACGTTCTTCCTTTATTAATTTTCCAAATAAAACTATTGCTTTTATTGAGATAATCTGCTCTTAAACTTTATCCAGTAACATTCTTCCTTTATTAATTTTCCAAATAAAACTATTGCTTTTATTGAGATAATCTGCTCTTAAGCTTTATCCAGTAACATTCTTCCTTTATTAATTTTCCAAATAAAACTATTGCTTTTATTGAGATAATCTGCTCTTAAACTTTATCCAGTAACATTCTTCCTTTATTAATTTTCCAAATAAACTATTGCTTTTATTGAGATAATCTGCTCTTAAACTTTATCCAGTAACATTCTTCCTTTATTAATTTTCCAAATAAAACTATTGCTTTTATTGAGATAATCTGCTCTTAAACTTTATCTAGTAACATTCTTCCTTTATTAATTTTCCAAATAAAACTATTGCTTTTATTGAGATAATCTGCTCTTAAACTTTATCCAGTAACATTCTTCCTTTATTAATTTTCCAAATAAAACTATTGCTTTTATTGAGATAATCTGCTCTTAAACTTTATCCAGTAACATTCTTCCTTTATTAATTTTCCAAATAAAACTATTGCTTTTATTGAGATAATCTGCTCTTAAACTTTATCCAGTAACATTCTTCCTTTATTAATTTTCCAAATAAAACTATTGCTTTTATTGAGATAATCTGCTCTTAAACTTTATTCAGTAACATTCTTCCTTTATTAATTTTCCAAATAAAACTATTGCTTTTATTGAGATAATCTGCTCTTAAACTTTATCCAGTAACATTCTTCCTTTACTCACAAAGATTGCATATCTGCCCTCTTAATCATCAAGGAGCGTGTGTGCCCTCATACCACAGAGGGGTTGTCTGCGGATGATGAAATTCAATTTCATTACCCCTTTTGCGTTCACTTATGATGCAGCATCTTATTGTGAGGCGTTATCACATCACAGCACGGCACCAGAGACGGGGACAGAAGATTAAAATTAAACCAAACATTTCGGCAGCAAAAAGGCCAACCGACTTTAAATGAAACCCTTGTGTTCCAAATAATTAGAAGGGACGGAGATGCAAGTTCTTTGCTCGCATCTCAATCCGATCCTCGTCGCTCTGGGTCAAACTTTTAATTATGCAGTTTGTGTCCGACGTCCGTTTTAACGAACTGTAGCTTTCGCTTGTTACTTAAAACTACACTCCTTGTTACAGCTTTTGCAATCTGTTTGTAAAGCTCCTTTTTTACGAAAGAACTTGGTCCACAGCTGCAGTGATTTGTTTACACACGTTGATTATTATTATTATTATTATTATTATTATTATTATTATTATTATTATTATTATTATTATTATTATTATTATTATTATTATTATTATTATTATTATTATTATTATTATTATTATTATTATTATTATTATTATTATTATTATTATTATTATTATTATTATTATTATTATTATTATTATTATTATTATTATTATTATTATTATTATTATTATTATTATTATTATTATTATTATTATTATTATTATTATTATTATTATTATTATTATTATTATTATTATTATTATTATTATTATTATTATTATTATTATTATTATTATTATTATTATTATTATTATTATTATTATTATTATTATTATTATTATTATTATTATTATTATTATTATTATTATTATTATTATTATTATTATTATTATTATTATTATTATTATTATTATTATTATTATTATTATTATTATTATTATTATTATTATTATTATTATTATTATTATTATTATTATTATTATTATTATTATTATTATTATTATTATTATTATTATTATTATTATTATTATTATTATTATTATTATTATTATTATTATTATTATTATTATTATTATTATTATTATTATTATTATTATTATTATTATTATTATTATTATTATTATTATTATTATTATTATTATTATTATTATTATTATTATTATTATTATTATTATTATTATTATTATTATTATTATTATTATTATTATTATTATTATTATTATTATTATTATTATTATTATTATTATTATTATTATTATTATTATTATTATTATTATTATTATTATTATTATTATTATTATTATTATTATTATTATTATTATTATTATTATTATTATTATTATTATTATTATTATTATTATTATTATTATTATTATTATTATTATTATTATTATTATTATTATTATTATTATTATTATTATTATTATTATTATTATTATTATTATTATTATTATTATTATTATTATTATTATTATTATTATTATTATTATTATTATTATTATTATTATTATTATTATTATTATTATTATTATTATTATTATTATTATTATTATTATTATTATTATTATTATTATTATTATTATTATTATTATTATTATTATTATTATTATTATTATTATTATTATTATTATTATTATTATTATTATTATTATTATTATTATTATTATTATTATTATTATTATTATTATTATTATTATTATTATTATTATTATTATTATTATTATTATTATTATTATTATTATTATTATTATTATTATTATTATTATTATTATTATTATTATTATTATTATCATCATCATCATCATTATCATCATTATCATTATCATTATCATTATCATCATTATCATTATCATCATCATTATCATCATTATCATCATTATCATCATCATTATCATTATCATTATCATCATTATCATCATCATTATCATTATCATCATTATCATTATCATCATTATCATCATCAATCATCATCATCATCACCCAGAGATTTAGATACGTTTTGAAATTGTAGGGAAAGTATTTTGAGTTTTATTACCTTTTATCTTTTAGAAAGTATATCTAGAGAGTATTATACTAAAATATTATATTTTTAAGATATTTACAAAAGAATAAGTTACGGATCTTGAACTTTCTCAGTATGGCGTATAAATGTCATTTTATCCTAATGAATTTTGTATAACGTTGGGGTAAACCATAAAGAGAAACAAAGTCGTACTATGAAAGATAAAGTCTAAACATTTTAAGAGCATTTTATTCTATTTCAAATAAATATTTGTGCAGTATCTGTTATTTCCAGGATATCCCTTGCGTTTTGAATCTCTCAATGCTGTGGTATATTTCTGAAGTTAACTTCTTTCTTGTGGTGTCACTGAATATGTTATAAAAGGTTCTATATAACTTTTTATTTTAACTAACATTAAGTAGATATAAAAATAAGCTATTTGAAGGATAGTTTATACAGGAAAGTTATGTGAGTAAAACACATATTTTATATACGGATTTGTAGTATTAAAAGGCATACTGACATTACTTACAGAATAATAAATAACATCAAAAGTTCTAAAATATTGAAAACTAATGGATTGAACGTAAGTGGGGAATATGACAAATTGCATCAAATAAGAAATAAGGGTTTTCCATTGAAATAATAAGGCTTAGATTGTTTTCCAAGAGTTTACTTTTTCTGGGCTTTTCAGTTAGTTAACTCAGACTAATAATTGCTTTTTTTCACCTGACTGGGTTGTGCAACACTGGATTTCTCGCTAGTCATCATGGTAGTCTGTAGCCAACGAATCGGTGGAAGATTATCAAACGTAGTTACATCACGCCACTAATTTGAAATTACACTTTCAAGTTTGGAGGTGACCTTTGATCGCTTATGGCCTAATTAATGGCGTTCGCATTAAGCTGAAGAAGTATACCTAAACCGTTTGATATGAAGTCTTTAAAAAATATATATAGTTGATTATCAAAGCAACAAGCTTCAAGAAAATAATTCAGGGTGAATGTTTATTCCCTTGAGGCGGAAAGACAACAATATTTTATTAATAATTTATTATTTATTATTATAAATATATAAATTTATTTATTATTTTAATAATAATAGTTTCTCATTGCACATATTTTGAAGATCTTCTTAACCTCAGCTTAATTTTAAATTTTTGTATCATGCACATAGTTGCTAGAGAATCTGTTGCATTCCAACCGTAAAATTTGAAACAAATATTTAATTGAAAATACACCTTTTGATGTCTGTGAATCCAGAAATGCATTTTAAACAAATGTAGTGTGTATATGTCTGGGCCTGTGTATTTGAACAGCAAAATCCAAGAAAATATAGTCATTTAAAACCTAAACTTGGTATTTAATTTACGCATCTTCGAAGGATGAAGCATGAGAATGTTCAACATTCTACCCTTTACTGGAACATTTTTGGAAACTTTATTTTCTCAAAAATTAGTCATTTTTTATTAAAATGGCATAGGTTTAAGAAATTATATGAGAAATTAAATATATATTTTGAATTTTCTGGGTATAGGTTTTGAAGACCTCTCATTCGGAATGATTATTGTATAGCTGAAAATAGGAAGAGATAAAATCTCAATGAAGAGAAAATGTATAACTGAATAAAGCACACAAATTATGGAGATTATTCAATCTTCCACACAAGCCATATGTACGCTAAGGTTTGGATAGGTAGAATCAGACTGAAAAATTCAATGCCACAGCCGGGATTTTGAAGCTATAACATGGCAACCAGCTGTTAAAATATTTGACAATCGATTAAGCCCATATATTTCGTTATTCCTAATGTATCAGCATGGAAATGTATACTAAAACATTATTCAAAGCTTTGTCTCGATTATATTGTGAAGTGGATATAAGAATAAATCTTTTTAATTGATGGATTGTTAAGTTCTATGAATGCACACAGTAGATTTCCTTTTTAAACAGATTTTTATTAATGCATGAAAATAAAATCTTTTGTGAAGGAAATGTTTATTTTATTAAGCATTATTTTATAAAGTATGTAACAGATATGTATGCGGAATATTAATAGGGAAACAGATAAGAGTAAAACGTGGAGAAGGCAGTATTTGTAGTAAATGAGCTGAAAATTATTATTAGTTGATTTATCTATCTTCAACTAAATATTAATAACTTCGACATTGTAGTTACTTCTGACAGTACACACTAAACGTTTCGAAGTAAGCAACAGTGGAAATCTCTAAAACATTTGACAGTATAATCATGTCTGGCGTCAATAAGACTGTAAAATGATTTGTCTAACGTAAACAAAGATTTTCATTATCTGCTATGCCACACATGGCTCAGCGGGCGACAAATATCTCCTAAGTTTCGGATAGAAGGCGCTTCATGCTATACCCAGCCCTTGCTTTCAGCGTCCCTCCATTTCATTCCATCATCATATCACTCCATGCTTCAAGATCAAAAGTGCCGATGATGGGGCGGTTGCGGCACTGCTGTGTGGTGGTGTTTGTGCTCTGTAACTGCTACTTTCTAGTAGGTGTGCACTGCATTTGTCGAGCCCTGATGAACGTTACTTACCACGTTGGCTTGCGCCTTCTCCGCCCGGTTCCAACACCCCTTGGGCACTCTCATCTCCCTCCCTCCGTCACCGGGATTTGATATACAATAGCCTTTGTTTTGTGAGGAATCGCTGAATCGCTGAACCATAACTAAACAAGTACACCTCAAAATATTTGTCTTGCTCAGCGTCAGAATTTTCAGGGGCGGAGATGGACAAAGAGAGTGTTTCCAATCCCATGATTCATAAACGCGTCAGGAATAGAAAAGTTGTTCTCACGTTAAGATAAATGTCTTAATTCCTGCCGTGAACATGATGAAATATAATATATCTAAAAACTTTATTTATCCCAATAAATGTTTGTAATTTGTTAATTGGCACCAGGGAACCATATCTCTTGGAAACGTTGCATAGTTTAACCAAATAATTTAAAGAGAGACAACTATAGAATCGTATAATCATCATAGTAATAACCAGTTACTCAATGCTACATAAAATTGTTCCCAATATACGCAGGTTTTTTAGGAGTTTGAAAACCTCGTATTCCAAAAACTAGACATGAGAAACGAAACTTAATATGAGCTTTATTAGCCCGGAATATCCAATAAGGCGACCGCAACTATAAAGAGTTTCTAGAAAACAAAATAGTGTACATGAGTGTCATAGGTACACGCTGAGGTCCTCTGATTAAACTTGGAAAATTTAAACAGACTTTAAAATTGAATGACACGATGTGGGATGAAACCACCATGCCAGCACCTTACACTGAACTACGGTGACGAAGCACACAAATACCAATAGTATTCTGATTCATTTATCTTGATGAACCTCTAAGGGCACCTCAATTGTTCTAAATTTTAAATTTTAATGAACACTTCAGTGTTGTAATCGTACCATTATACTTCGTTCCATTGCTTTGTTGACTCTGCTACTTTCCCCCCTTTAGTTTCTGCTGTGTTAGTTCGCACGATTACATGTATTACACGTTTACCTTATACTTGTTTATTTTAAAAGGTTTAACATACTAATTTCAGCTGATGTGTTTTCCTAAGCCGCAATCCCCATTCTCACTAAGTACATATTGCACAATGTTTAGTAGCTCTGAACTATAATGATAATTGGGAAAAGAAATTGGGAAGAAAACGTTGCAGGACTATGTTAAAGTTACTTCCTGGCATTTGCCAGTTATGAAAACGCAAGAAAACTTGGAAAATCCCTAGGAAGTTAAGATACTCCTGAATTATTTAAAAATAATAAAATTAAGCAATATGAAGATATTAACAATACAAACATAATTAAATTTAAAGCAAATAAAAAAATTACTAAAATTTTTTAAATCATTTACTTGAAATCACTTTATTTAATTCACGTTAACAAGTTACCGTGATAATTAATTTATATCCAACAATATATAAGTTAGTTAAGGTGATGCTATTGCAATCCCCTTGAAATTATTATTGTAAATGGTAGAATTCTAACCACAGACCAGGTCGTGCATTAATGAATAACGAACTTGCCTTCGTTGTAGTTAAAAACCTCTATTGAAATTTCCTAAAATAATATTACATAATATGAATATATTAACAATAAAAACATAATTAAACATAATAATAAACTCCATACATCAGCTCTTACACCCTGCTATCCGTATCTTTGTTCTTTATTTAGTCTCTTTATAAATATTTGTCTTCCCCATATAATTTTTGTTATAATGTACGATTCTAATGATCTTTTTTCTAACTTTATTAGCAAACAGTATGTCTATTTCTTCAAATTTTCTCTAAACTCTTTCCCAAAATCAGTTTACATTTTTCCCTTCATTCGCCAAATTTCTCCTAGACTTTTCAGGTTATATTTTATACTATAGCAGCATTTATTGACCCTTATACCCCTTTCTTGATGTCATAAGCACTGTCTTAGCAGATTCTTTTCATCTAAATTTAAAATTCTAAACCAAAATTTACGTGATCTCCCCCTGATCATATCTTTAACTCCTACTATGTCCATTTCTATTTCGGCGAATTCCTTGTTGTAATACACAGTATTATATTTTAAAATAAGAAAGTTGTAGCCATCCCATTTAACCTCAAACTCCAATAATTCTTTAATACAAATTTTTAGTTTGCTGTACAGACTATCTACACAGTGCCAAGTTTCATGTTAATCAGTCACATGCTTCAAAATGTACTTAGTTTGTGTGGGACTTTTAACTAATCCTGTATAGCCAAAATATTTGAAACCGTTTATCTATTCCAAAATTTAATTTTAAATTATTTTTATGCAAAAATATTTTCTTTTAAGCGTAAACAAATACCAGAGATATAACTTCAAATATAGCATGTTCATCCATAATTGTAATCATGAACATGAGATTTAAGACCATGGCGTTTCTGTTTAAAATCTTGTACCTTCTTGGCTGGACGATTGTCAGACTGAAGTTCAGCTAGTGTTAATCTCCGACCCATGGCTGCCTGTGATCTCTAAGTTTTTGTATGTATCGCTAGAGCAACATTCTAACTGTGGTCTGGGCGTACACTTACACGGACGTCCGGATTATGTGGTGGGGTGAGGTAGGGGGATTAAGCAGGCCTCCCCTCTGCCAACCCCCTTCATTAAAGTTCAACACGAGAGCCCGCCCTCCCCTAATCCCTTTTGAGGCTAGCAATTTACCTCTGGGATTAGGGGTTGTACAGTTGTGTTCGAAATAAATAGTACAATGGGAGGCTTGAATTATCTCATTTTCAACTAAATAGCTACAAGGCGACGTTACATTTTGCCGAGTATCGGCCTTTCTAATTTAGACGGAATAATTAGGCTAGGGCTTGTCCTGGAATACAAGAAGTCCGGATTTCCTCTGCCCACTAGGACTGTGTACAAAAGGATCATTATACTGTACAGGTGATGAAGACCAAGGTGTTTCAAAACACATTCCATTCTGGAGATTTTAGATGACTCTCAAAACTAATCCTTACGAAGCATGGTAGAATATTTTATTGCGACCTGTACCAAATGTTAATGACTTATTTCTATAATAGAATTGATCAACTGTAGCATTGCCGAATCTTACATATGGCCTATTAAGAATGAAAGAAACAAAAGAAGAAACAAATGAGAAAGAAAACCCGTACTTTTTGCACTCTCTTGATTATATATTGCCCTTTTCACTTTTTCTACTACATAGGAAAAGT